>SKCR01035613.1:0-83845 GCA_019454045.1 Zanthoxylum bungeanum | reverse complement strand
AAACGAAGTATAGTACTATTATTGCATACATGATATATACACCCTGATCCTGTAGCATAATTAATACAGACAAGTATAGCTGCCATGAACCTATACGGCCAAACTCCCATGTTTGTTGTAAAATTCTTGAGTCTATTAGTTTCAATTCTTTACAAATAATTGAAAAACCATAAATAATGAACGTGAAACTAACAAAATACACTTCACATTGTTTATAAGATTTTCCGGCTAAATGACCTTTCAGTGGGAATCTACTCCTGAAACAGTTCAATCAGATTTAAGAGAATATTTACCTGCGAAGCATTGAAAGTGGCCAGATATCTGTTAGAAGTTCATCGTCCTTCTCTCCGCTTGGTCCTCCCTGAAATTAGTTCAGAAGAACCAATATTTAGAAACACTAGAATATTTTATGACTCTACATGCATGATTTAGACGTACTTTACCTCCGCAAGAATGTGAGATGACCACAACTGCATCCCATTCAGGATTCTTGTGTCCAGAAGGACAAGGACTATATCAAATCTGCTCAATAAGGGACCGGAGAGAGTTGTATTGACAGAGAGAGCTAGAATAGGTTAAGAATGTCACAATATAATAATTGTTACAATAATAAAACTCACAGCAGACAGATGCAGTCTTTAGTGATAGAGGTTAACAGGCAGAATCAAATAATTAAAATGTAGATAGTTTTGTCAAATTGATGTATATTCTGACTGAAAGTGATACGTTGATCAGGGTCATACTGTCCTTTAGGATTTGTTGCACCAAATACGATGGTTCTAGTACTAAGAGTCGTTACAAGGCCAGCCTGAAAAACAAATAGGCCTATACATACTCAGAAGCCATTTTGATGTTTGGCACCAAATAGCACAAGATACAAATAAGTCCAAGATTGATATGAGTAAATAAGAACTTAGGAATTCATCTGACTTTTAAATGAACTTCAAAAAGCAATAAACCACGGATGAATATAACAGAAATCTTTCCCATGCAAGGTCATGTTGTCTCTCTAAGAAGGCTCAGTAACACCTGAGTCACAAACCACTTAAGGGTTGTAAACAAAGTAGGACTCAAACATGATCTCGTGATAGACCTGGTTGATATTTTCATTAAGAAAGTGATTATTTTCCAGCTTAAAAGACAATGGAAAGCAGCAATATTGACAGAGGATGTTTGCCACAAAATTCATGCAAATTCTTTTTTATTTTTGGGTAATCCATTATAAATAAATCTGATCTACCTTGGCAACACTTATAGTCTGCTGCTCCATTGCCTCATGTATGGTCGCCCTGTCATGTTCCCTCATGCTGAAAAAAAAAAGGAAAAGTTAGTTTGATTGATATCAAATCATAAACAGCAAGACTACCAAAGTTGTCTTAATATTAGTCGAGTTTTTCAAATTATAACCATTAAAATAACTGTCGAGAAATATGATCACATGCATGTGACAATATCATGTTGAGTCATCATTGACATGAGTAGAATAATCGACCTAGAATCATATTTTTAAAGTTTATGCATGATTAGTCTTCAAATTTTCCAATTTCTCATTTTGCATGAATAATTCTAAAAACAACTCCGATTCTCTAGTATAGAAACATTGAATTATATTTAGCTAAACATTCAAATAACTATCTTCTGGACGCCCCAAAGTGTTGTTCATATTACATATTAATCGCTGAAAGTTAATTAAATAAGTATCAAATATCATCCAATCAGAAAAGAAAAAAGAAAACACAAACTTTATCCAATGCAACAACAAACACTTTTCTACAACAAATATAGGTTCAAGAATTCATGCAAGGGAAGAAGTGTATCAGGTCTAAGCTTAATAAGGAATGAATATAAGATTAAAAAATTCATGCAGCCATTGGAAGAGACTACCTATCAAATTCATCAATGCAGCAAAGGCCTCCATCAGCCAGAACAAGGGCCCCAGCTTCTAACATCCATTCTCCTGATAATGTCATAAAATGATCAGTCCCCACCTTAGATATAATCAGATAATTTCCAAAAGGTTTACAAGTCCAAAGATTTTGAGAAGTATTCCTCAAATGAAAAATCTAAGAAGCATAGGACAGATCTATTAAATAAAGAAAGCTTAAGCTATCATGCTTAAGTTTTTAAGTTATCGCTTTACCAAGAAAGCTTAGGCTCATTAGTAATGGCCCAAACAATAGTACTAAGTTGTAATAGCCCTCATGTGAGTGGCCTATACAAAATGGGTTTGTCCTGTTGACTAAACCCAAAAAGACAAAAAAAAAAGACATAAACAGAGAAATGCAATCACATTGAGGGGTTTGAGACCTCTTGTTCAAAGTTATCCAGTGTTCTAAAACTCGCTAGGCGGTAGTCGGGCAGTACCCCAACGCCTAAAGCCTAGGCAGGGACCACGCGGGGATAGAAAAGTCCTCAGCTGACAGTAAAAAAATATATGTCCAAGAGAATGAAACATACCAATCATGCATATTCAACCAAAATGTAATAATAAAGAAAAATAATTTTTTTTTTTGCAACACAATAACATACAATCAATAATTTGAATATGTACAAAAAAATTTACCAATATATTAACAAAGTTTTAGTTTATGAGTCTTCAAAGTCATTTTTATTTATTTGAGTAATGATTTTTATATTTTTTTATTAATTTTCAATTAAAAACAATAAATTTACATGCACACTGTTAAAGATATTCCACTCAATATTTTGAATTCTCCACTGTTAATGATATTCAGTTCACTGGAAAATGGTGAAAAAGTAAATCTGAACATGTATCACATTTGAAAATAATTTAAAGATGTTTATATTAAAAGAATCTCAAAATAAAATATTTTATATTCTGTCTTTTCACTCACCAGCACCGCATATGCCAAGTTGGCCAGGCCAACAACACCAGCCATAGCCAAATTTTTTTAAATTGATAATAAAATATAATTTATTTTCTTACTGAGCTAGCCAACCTAGATTGCGATTCACAGTGGCCTTGTTTGGCCAAAAGCACCCATGGACAAATTTTTTGTACAGTAATATTCACTTATTTCGTCTTTCTTCTTTATCTATACTATAGCAGTCCAGCAGAGCAGATCTTCCTGTCCTCTAATAGTTAGCAGCCAAGTGACGACAAGCTATTTAGGAGAATGGATCTTCTTGTTCTGTGCGTCATCGCCATCCTTTGCACTAAATTTAGGAAGGAGCTATTTAGCTTTTTTTTCAACCCTTTAAGCCAAAAATGGCACATGTTTCTATTTTTTTTATTTTTAAGTTACCCCAAAACAACGTGGTTTTGCTGATAAATTAAAAAAAAAAAAAAAACCCTAGGCTGTGGCTCTGCATTTCTCCGAGCCAGAACTAGGGCTATTCATCGTTGGAGCGCCTAACCACACCAATTTTAGGGTTAGAAGCGGCGGCGGCCTGCCGCCTGCCGCCTACCTTATAAGCAGCGCCTAGATGCTGCGTTTTATCTATGCTGTCAAAGCGGTAGGCGGGACAAGACAATAGGGTAGTTCAACCTGTCCAAGCGCTACAAGATCCAACCATTGTTTAAAAAAGCGGTTGAGGCGGCCGCCTATTGCGGTTTTTTGAAGGCGGCCGCTGTAGGCATTGTATTTTTGCATGTGAAACCCGATGATGAGTCTCATTTGGAGGCACTACCTTTTGAGTCACGGAAGTCGCGGGAAACGGATATCGGAAGGGGAAATTCAAAATAAACAAGCTCACTGTTTTCGTTAGTGCTGCGTTCGTTACTTCGTTCGAACGTCAAACAGATTGCGGGCGTTCGGTCGCGTTCGTCGAGGAAGCGTTCGAACGGTGTCGGTAATTCTGGTTTCGCTGCTAGCCTCAACCCAAGCCCAATTAGCCCACCAAGCCCATAAGACACATCCTAATTAAATCAAATATTAATTAAATTAAAAGTCAATTAAATAAAATATCTAATCCAATCAAATATAATCATATCAAGTTAAAATCAATCAACCAATATATTATTCCCAAACTTAAAAATATGTATGCCTAATCAACATAAACTAAATATTCAACCTTCCCTATCTAGCCAAGATTTGTCCCCCCTCAATCTAATCCTTCCTTATCCAACACCAAATCAAATCCCTCTTTAATTAGTCAAATCCCTTTCCTTGTCAAGCCTAACCCTTGCCTATAAAAAGAACCCTTCACCAACCTTCTCAACCCTAGCTAGCTAGCTCATACACATAAGATACAGAACACACAGGAAAATTACAGGAAGAACACACCCAAAAACAGTAAGCAATAGATACAGAGGAAACGGCAGCGAAACCACAAGGAAACAGCAGCAAAACGGACTCGAAACAGTAGCTTGAGCGGCAAAACAGCAGAAGGAAAAGGCAAACCAGTGAACCAGAAAAGTTGCGGAGCTTTACCCCTTCCGATCTTCGTGAAACGCGAGTCCGAGAGACGGCTTAAAAGGTTAGACCTGAGGGTACTTTTCACACTCATCTTTATTTGATTTTTGTTAGTTATTTTGATCGTATTTTACTTATCGTTTAAATCTCGTTTGTGTATGATGTGTGTTGTGGGTATTGGATGAATGAGAGATGTGTCAACTCTCGCGGTATATCGGATGGAAACCCGGACATAAATTTCATAGCCGATTCCGAATGGACGGTAATATGATCTGTACTCGGGACACAACTCCACGTACCGCTTGAGTAAACGGCACCCTCTTTTGTTTTGTGTTGCTTTTGTTTATTTTTCGTCACTTGAATTCTGTATGTTGTTTATTTATGCATGATTCAATCGAGCGCATGGGCTTAGTGAGTTAGTCCAAAGGTCCTCTATTTGAGAGACGAAGAGCCTAAAAGGCCACCTTTGTGATACTACTTCGCCGCGCCGGTTGATGTGTGTTCGGTTGGATGCAAGATACGTTCAATCGGGCATACTTAGTTTGATATTATTGTCTTTATCTTTTTATGCATGGTTCAATCAAGCGCATGGGCTTAGTAAGTGGAATGAAAGATCCCTTATGGGGAGGGGTTAAAACCCTTTACCACAATGCTTTGCCGCGCCTTGGTTGATGTGTGTTCGGATTAGATGTAAGATGTGTTCAATCGGGCATACTTGGTTTTGATATGATTGTCTTTATGTTTGTATGCACGATGCGATCGAGCGCATGGGCTTAGTAAGTGGAATGAAAGATCCCCTATGGGGAAGGGTTAAAGCCCTTTACCACGATGCTTTGCCGCGCCTCGCATTGTACTATTCGCCATTTATTTATTGCGTCCCATTTCATGCATCAGGTCTGTCCCCGTTCGAACGCGTCTACGAACGCAACTCGAACGCGTATGCATTTTGCCTTATCATGCATCAGGTCTCATTTCCGTACGAACGCCATACGAACGTGAGCATTCTGTTTCATTTCCGTTCGAACGCGTTAACAAATGCCATACGAACGTGAGCATTCTGTTTCATTTCCGTTCGAACGCGTTAACAAACGCCACACGAACGCGAGCATTCTGTTTCATTTCCGTTCGAACGCGTTTACGAACGCTACACGAACGCGAACACACTGAACTGAGACATATTCATCACATGCCATGTATAATTGTTTCTTAGGTGATTTCTTGTGGAACCACACATAGTCATTCTTATCTTTGTGCACATAATAATGAAAAGCATGTTTATTCCATCAGTTGCGTCATTGCCTTAGTCTTGATTTAACGCATTACGATTCATATACCTATGCCATGATGACTTTGGAGTATTATTTCTTGTGATATATCGGATGGAAACCCAGACATAAATTCCGTAGCCGATTCCGAATGGCGGTAATGCGGTCTGTACTTGGGATACAATCCACGTATCACTTGGAAAAGTGCTCACATGTATGCTTGTGCGGTTATTATGTATGCTTGTTTTTTCATGAATATGATATGCTGAATGAAGTTGTATGTTCATTGTTACTTTGAGGTATTTTCAGGCATGTGTTCTTAGATATGAGATATATGCAAAATGTATGTATAAGTGTTATTTTGTACCCGTGAATATAGAAGCATGATATCTTAGGAATAAGTGTTACTTAAGCCTGATTAAATTATTATGTAAATCCTTTCAATACAAATGGCATAAGTAAGGACCATTCCGAACCCAACGGTTTGAGGTCTTCCCTTGCGAGGGGTGAGTGCGGCCTTAAATCTCATTTTCCGGTTCACACCGGGTGGCGACTCCATTATTCTCCGGTTTAGTCCCCCGTGGCTACTCCGTACTCCCAACCGGGCCACGAGCCCGGGACAGCATGCGTCGCCCCAGATTTTCTGTGTTGTCTACAGCCGCCTCCCGCCAAATCGGCGTGAGGCGGCCGCCTCAGTCGAAGTGTTTTTTTTTTTTTTTTAGACCAAACGACGACATTTTGGGTCCAAAACGTCGTCGTTTGGTTGCAACTTATAAAAAAAAAAGGGCAGATTAGGTTACAAGTTACAACTCTCTCACTCTCTTCAACTCTCGGTTTCGACTGCTTCTCTATCACTGTCGGCACCCATTTCCCTCTCACTGTCGGCGACTGCAACTCTCTCACTCTCGGCGACCTCTGCAACCTTCTTCAACTAGTGTTCTGTTGGTAACTCTTCATCTCTCACTATCGATTTCTTCAACTAGTGTTTTGTTGGTAACTCTTCACTGCATATTTATAAGTTAAACTCCGAATTTTAACTTATGTTTTTGCCTACTTGATGTAGGTTATAAACATCTCTCGGCTCTCCATCTCTGGTTTGGCTCTCTCTGGTTCGCCTCCCTCTCTGTTTCGTCTCTCTCGGTTTTTTCTGTTTGTTGCTTCTGTGAGTGAATTTAATTGTTGACAATTAAATTGACAGTGTGAGTTAATTTATAATGAGTGTTGGTTTAATATTGATATTTGTGATTACGAAGTATGTGTATAATACCCCCCATTGAATGATGCGTATGCTTCTGGGGTAATTGTTAACATGGTTGAGATAGCAGACTGAAAACTATGGAATATAGGTGTAGACAATTCAAGTGAAGGAGGTTCTTTGGAGGATGACACATCTGATGATGAGAGAGATTTTGACCCAAGCTTCATGCCGCTAGATACAAATGATAACTTATTTAGGGATTAGTTATCAATAGTTTTTTGAACATATTATGAATTATGAAGAAATGAATGTATTTTGGATTTAACATGTTTTTATTATTATGATATTACTATTTTGATTATTATTCTGATGTTTTGGATCGAGGCGCCCGCCTCGCCGCCTCGAGGCGGTCCGCCTCACGCCTCAATGGCCGGCCGCCTCGAGGCGCCGCCACGTATTTTTAAACATTGGATCCAACTCATGCGCCTAATTAACTAACAACCCTTGTGCACATGGAAAACTATTTAATAGCCCTTATTATGTACAAAATAGCCCCACATCAGCCATTAAAAACTGAATTCCGTAACACAGCAAAACAGTCCCTTAAACACACTGCTCCAAGGTGTAAAACTGATGTACAAGGCTATTTTGAGCCCCCAAAGTTGCCGCATGGGCTGGGCATGTTTTGGCACCATAAACCCCAAGAAATACGTGTCCAAAAGCCCTGCACAAGCCCCGTATTCTGCTCAAGAGCTGTGCACAAAAGTAAGGTCTGCGTTGCACCAAAATGAGCTGTGCATTGGTGCACAGCGAGCAGTCACGCCTATGTCCAAAAATTGAGGCGTGACACTAAACATCGCCCAAGAGCCGCCTTTGACCAGTCAAAGGGTAGGTTTACTAGTCAAACATGCAGAATTTTATCTAATGTATAAGAAATCATAACTTACAATACCTAAGGCAAGTGCCACAGATGGCTATTTGAAAAACTTGTCCAAGCGCCACTTAGGCGGCACCTTTGACAGTATAGCATTTTAGAACACTAAAGTTATCACTAGACTCAAAAGCTTAAGCTTGTAGATAGGGACCCAACAATAGAATTAAGCTCTAACATTAGTATCATATCCTTACAAAGCTGATCCTGAAACTTCAGTAACCTGATGCAAGGTATAGCATTGCATTGGTTCTAAGCATGAAACTGAATCCTAAGCATGTTCCTTACTGGCATAGCACTGCATTGGTACCAAGGCGGAGTGAAATGTTATTAGGAATCATATTCTGGGAGTGAGTTTAAGTTAGTAATATTAACTTAAGAGTGCCTCATTTAAAGAAGTTTTTCTAAATACTACTTAAGTTTGTTATTTTCATTAGGTTAGTATTCTGGTTCAGTCACAAGGTTTTTCTTTGAGTCATTATCACGTTTAGTTTTTTAATATTGATGAATTCACAAGACCTAAAATGATTTCTATTGATGCAATTATTCATAGACAATATAAAATTATTGGATAAATCTAGAGTTGAAGTCAATCTTGACAAACAAAGAATCTAACACAGATGCTGCAAGCACACCTGTAGTACATGGAGAACAATCCACAATGGAGGTGCATCAGCTAAAGGACACGGCATGTCTCTTATATTGTGTATATTGTGCAGAAATAATTCAGAAGTGCACACGCAACGCAAACGAGGATACAGAAAGTACGCCACATGCAAAAAGTTAGAATAAATTGTTTAAAAACCGGTTAGAATAATCATTAAAATTCAAATATATTGAGCAAGGTAGAAGTGTAATGATAATTACCTCCATCCTTGACGGCAGTGACAGTCAAACCAGCACTAGTGCTTCCCAATCCAGTAGTAATTACAGATCGATTGCTTAATTTTGCAGCGAATTTCAAGAACTGAGACTTTCCAGTACCTGTGAGATTTATTTCATTGTTATCAATGAAAACATTATCCAGCTAGTTTAAAATTCAGAGATTGTTAAGTGATTCCAGTCATAATCAGGTAAAAAATGTGTGCCTATTAGTGACAATGACCATCCATTGAAACCCTCATATTTCAAGTATATTCAAAGTCAAAGACTGTCCTATGAAGAAGAATCTTATGTTTCGGTAGGGTATAATGACCACTGACAATAAACAACAGTATAAACTCAAAGAATAATTTTTATTTTTTTTTTCGTATTTTGGATCTAAAAAATTCTCTATTTTCAAAAAATTATTCCAAGTATCCAAGCTGTACTACAAACTAAAACTTGCAAGCCAACCATGCATATTATGTCGTTCTAATATATTTACAGCACTCGCTAATTCCTCAATATTAAGACAGCATTTTGGTGGAAGAGGGAAAGCAAGGCAGACAGATGCACATACACAAAGAAAGAGAAAGAGGAGATAAAAGACAAATAGAGTAAATAAGGTAAAAAAGAAAAATTTGTGCGGGTGGTGAGTAATAATGTTAACTTCACAATGGGGAAGAAAATAATGAAAATTGATAACAAAACATTACTTAGAACTTCGAAAATAAAATATTTCTATAAATTGACTTTAAAACATCTTAAACTTTGGTTATATCCTCAGTTATTTGTATCATTGATTAGTGATTATCTTAATTATTAATATACTCATTATTCTTGTCAAAGAATATGGGCTAGACATGATGTTCAACTGCACAAGAAAAAATAATCCACAGTTAATTCGGTCCCAATGTTTTTGAGAATTGTCAATCTTCAGTTTCTAAAAGAACAGCTAAAGATCAAGAATAGCTATATTATCCGAAAATTGAGCATGACATGATGCTGTTAAGAGTTTACACTTTAAATATTGCTTATGGCAAAGAAGACAAGATATAACATATGTCATCTTGCTGACAAATATCAATTCTAATATTTGTAGAAATATCTTTTATTCAAAAGTTCCCAGAAGATACAATAAACTATTGCTACCAGCAGGGGTCAATGGAATTAATTAAATAATAAAGCCTGTCAAGAAATTGTAGTTTTGCCTGAAACTTTTATACTCTTTCTGGGGAGCATAAGGTAGATTGATGGCAATCAATGAGTAAGAAAAATATACATACAATAACAGTAATAATACCTGGATCACCAACCAGAAGCAAGTGAGACTCTCCTCGAACCTTTGTCCCAGAAGCATCAACATGTTGCACACCTCCAATAAGTGTTAATGCCACTGCAAGGAAGAAAAAGTAGGTGGGCAGATAAAAGATGCTATACTTAAAGAAAAGCAGGAAGACATCATTTTAAACTTTGATTACAACAACAAAGTTCCTATTTCTCTAAATTCAAGCAACACAAATTCAAATTCAAGTTCAACAGAAATAAGATATGTATATGGGATGATACTGTACCTGCCAGCTTTACAGTGAAGAGTCCAAAAACTTGAGGGCAAATGCCTCTTAGAATAGCATTTCTCCCTGGGTGAACGTTGAAATTTATTTAAAGATATACAAAAAATGCAGATGGTTAGGATCAAGTAAAACATAAATGATCCTTCAGAGAGATGAAAAAGTAAATGTAAATTTCTTTCAAGAAGGAATCCATTGAACGAAGCACAAATATATCTAAGCTATAAATGAATTTCCTAAATATGTAAGTCCTGTTACCTTTCAATGGTGTATCTTTAAATTCTGACCAGAATTGCTTGAATTGTATAATAATGTCATCGGGGATATCAATGTCTGATTTCAGCTCATTTGTTCTCCTAAAATATATAAAGAGTAAAACTGAAGAAAAATAAACAAGCAGAAGATTTTGACTTCGCTAGCAATATTTCGTAACTTACTAGTTTCACTAGCATAAGATAGCATTAGGTTACAGAAGCATGCAGAGAATACTTTAAATTAATATAAACGAAAATTGGACACAAATGCATTTAATTTCGAAAAATGAAAAATAAATAGTTCAGTTACAACCAGAGCAAGACAGCATGGCGTGATTAGAAACTGTAAACAGAACCAAATTACAAATGACTAACCTGTCCTTTAAGATATAACTACCAATTGTACAGAATAAAACTCAGCTTATCCCTATACGATAGCCATTTGGTCGGCCTCTTACTGTGGAAGTAAGAGGTCAAGGGTTCAAGTCCAAGAATATGTTTAATTTGAGAGTGGGGAGGGGTTGTGATGCAATGAAAAAATAAAATTATAAAACCCAGCGTCCCAAAGCAGACAGCCCCTTGGTTTGCCTCTCGCAGTGGAAGCAAGAGGTCAAGGGTTTGAATCCCCCTCACACCAACCTTGGAGGGAAATTCATTTAATTTGGAGTAGGATGAGGTGTGGGGTAACTACAAAAAGTTAGATAAATTAAATAAATAAAAAAAACCACATATGTGTGAATCAGTACACCAAAGTTATTTTATAAACAGGACTTGGGATTTCATTGCTTATTCTAAATTCACCATAAGAGAACTATTGATTAATATAAAAATGAAACCCAATAACACAACTATCCAATTTACCTCACGTGATTAGCAACTAATACAGGATCAAGGTCACAGCGCACATCTTTTAAATCAGGTGACCACTTTGCTGTTAGGATTCCAGTAACAATGACATCATCTGCACAAACAGGAATTTAAGAAGATGAAGGAATAAATATCCTAGGTAAAAATTCTATGTTTAATGTTGAACAAACTAAATTCGAAAAAGAAACATGATATGAAAAAAACAGGTAAAAATATGAAACAAAAACTTGTATCTTTAGAAGCATGTGATGCAGACAATTTACAACTTTCTAAATATCTTTAACCTAAAAAAAAAAAAACAATTTACTCAGATTTAATTAAGCTGCAAATACTTTGTATATCGTCATGGCTTAGTTTCATGTAGTTATATCCATAATCCCACCTTGCACTTGCAAGAGTGATTGGGTTATGACTGCCTTATTTAATGTAAGTGATAGAGGCAATCATAGTCAATGTTTAAAAATACGTGGCGGCGCCTCGAGGCGGCCGGCCATTGAGGCGCAAGGCGGACCGCCTCGAGGCGGCGAGGCGGGCGCGTCAATCCGAAAATCGAAAAAATAATTAAAATTATAATATCAGAATAATAAAAACATGTTAAATCCAAAATACATTCATTTCTTCATAATTCATAATATGTTCAAACAATTATTGATAACTAATCCCTAAATAAGTTATCATCTATAGCATATTCAAACAGTTCAGACTTAAAATACATATGACACCACTATACGAATACGACATGATAGTTAACTGATGTATGTATTTTTGGCCAATTAATTGAAGCTTATTGCTTACAACAAGATAGTTCACTAAAGTGTGTAATTGCAGTATTATACATTTACACCACATATGATTTTAGTCCAGAACTTGCACTTAAATATTTATATATTGCCTTCAAAATAAGTTTATCTTTTTCTCTAGTTTCTTTAATTTTAGGTCATTAATAAGTTAAAATTTAAAAAAAAAAAAACAAGTTGAACAGATTACCACAAACGCTGCCGTCGTCATCACCGTCGCCGAGAGAGAGAGAGAGAGAGAGAGCAGAGGAGGTCGAGAGAGAGAGTAGACGAGGACGAGAGAGTATATAAAAATCCTAGAATCAAATTTCTTTTTTTTTTTAATACTGTAAATGAAACGACGACGTTTTGAAATCCCCAAAACGTCGTCGTTTCATTTAATAAAACTTAAAATAAAAAAAAGGGTTTCGAGTGAGGCGGCCGCCTCATGCCGATTTGGCGGGAGGCGGCCTGAGGCGGCCGCCTCGCAAGCGTTGAGGCGGCCGCCTCACAAAAACCGAAAAAGGCGGCCGCCTCAACGCGCCATTGCCGCGAGGCGGCGAGGCGGCGCCTCGAGGCGGCCGCCTCAACTGAATTTTTAAACAATGATCATAGTGGTATCAGTTCAACTGATATTTATGTCAGAAGCATGGAGGAGCCTATTGACAGAAATCATACTTTAGGCAAGGCGGTGGTGGCAGATGGCGGTAATGGTATGTTAAAAATGCATTGCCATCATATCAAGATGCTACTAATCATCCCATTTTGTATGGATTCCAAAATAATTGTGCATGGCCAATTATTTAGGAACTCAAGGACTTTCAGTGCCATTTAAGATTCATAGATTGGCAGTTTCATTTATGCCAGTCGATCATGAGATTCAATTTTTTTTGGCAAAATGCTCTTTAAGCAGCAAGACGAGTTCAGCTGCTTCATAAAATCTTGACAATGACCAGTATTCCTTATAATTTCAACTTCAATTGTATTGTCAAATTAGGAAAAACTAGATCTGAATTATTACTACTAAAATTCCTACATCTGAACTATTAAAGTAGTAATATATATATGCACTCAAAATGAAAGCCTAGGGTATTTTTCTACATCTTACACGTGCTTAAATCAAAGAGAAACGTCACTTAGCCTACACCTATCTAATTCCCTTTTTTCGTTTTTGATTGATAATATGAGGATTCTATGTTCAAATAAAGCAAAAATGAGGGTTATGCTTTTTTATTTTATTGAAGAGTTTTATCTTCTAGACTTCTACTACCATTAAGAACTGGTCCCTTTATAAGGCAATCCCATCTTAAAATATTGATGGCATGGTCAAGGGAATAAAGCCTTATATAACATTCTGTGGCAGCCAAATCCGATGCAGCCGGGAGAACATAATTGTATGGGAAGATACAACTCCATCCATTCTAGTAGACCTTGAAGTTTCATTAAACAACAATTGCTTCCTATTTTGTTCCATTAAAAGATGTGGTTTTGACCAATCCCTAGCAGTGTTATCAAAGGCGCGCCTGAGGCGAGCCTACGTAAAGGCGCCAGCCATTGCGCCTTGAGGGTGTCTAGGCGAGACGACGTGTATCAGGCGCGCGCCTGATTCCAATGAGTTAGGCGCGCCTTAGGCGCCTAATGCCAAAAATCTTGATTTTTGACCCGATTTCGTTGATTAAAGCTTACTTTTCTATTGTTTTTGGTTTTTTTTCCAGCAGAGAGAGTTAAAAAGAAGAATAAGAAGAATAACAATAAATCTCATAATTCAATTTTATTTATTTACTTTTGACATGGCTTTTAGATAATTTGTTGGGATCAATAAAAATTATAAGAAAAATTTATATTTTGTAAAATACAAATGTTTGCCATAATAATTAATAATAGATCAAACATTTATAATTATTGGGGACATAATTTTAACCAAAAGATTATACTAGTCAGTAATAAAATTGTACATAAGACTATATAAGTAAATATTAATATTTTAGTTATTATAGCAACTTAGTTATGAAAACAGTGATGTATATAAATTTAATTGAGTGCAATAATTTATAAATATTTTGTCATAATTTGGTCAAAATATTAAAAAATACTCAAAATAAAATGATTAGAAGAATATCCATGTTCCTCTTTCTAATTGAAAAATTATATATACAAATATGCGTCTCACATTCCTCAAGCGCGCGCCTCGCGCCTTGAGACGCGCGCTTAGGCTCCAGGAACTTTTGCGCCTTGCAACTTTAATAACACTGATCCTTAGTTAAATTGCTTCTCTAATCAAAATTGAAAGTAGAGAAAACAAATCTATAATTCAATTTTCAAAATTGTAGGTTTACAATCTGACACTCTAAGTAGGTAATCAAGATAATTCAATTCAAGATAGTTACTTTGATAAAATTATCAATCATTGAATCAGGATACAAATCAATTAAGAAGCACGGATACTTGTAAACTTATTGCGTACTGCTCATCGACACATATCCAAGCTTGGATATCCTCGGATACTTCTGGATATGTACCTGATACTTGTTTTTTAATTATTTTATATTTTTAATATTTTTTTAAAATTTTCGATACGTATTGGACACCTTAGGATACGTGAAGAAGAAGAATTTTATTAGTTTTACTCTTTTAAATAGATGATAAAGTATATTTACATAACAAATTATATAATAGTGTTTTCAAATAATAGATAACTTCACATTTTACACTTATTAAATTATTGTATGGTATTAAATAATGGACAACTAGAGGTTTAAATTAATTGACAACTAGAGTTTTATTATTGGAAATTGACAATAGTATTAAAAATTTTAATACATGTAACAATAGTTGACAACTATACTTTATTATTGGAAATAGATAATAGTATTAAAACTTTTAATACATGTAAAATTGTGTTAATAATTGACAACTATAATTTTATTATTGGAAATAGATCATGAGATTAAATCTTTTAATATATGTAAAACTATGTTAATAAATTATACATAAATCTAATCAAACTCCACTATCTAATTAATATCTTCAGATAAACGTAATTATATATACACACACATTCATTTATCCTGATTTTCTTATAAAAGTTGTATCGATGTATCCATATCGTATCATTTCCGAATTACATGTTTGAAACCGTGCTTCTAAGCAAATCAAAATAACCAACAATAATTTACTTTAAAAAATAAAAAATAAAAGTAAAGGAAAAACATGTGAATTTGTGGATCACAAAAGTTCATACCACCGGCTTTAACCATGTCAACAAGATCATCCTTCATAATGACTAGAATTGAGCGAGGAATGACACCAACACCCAACACCTGTGTGCTTTCTTGGATTTTTATTTCCTGATAATCATGGCATACTATAGTGTTTTCTACATATTGGAAATTTGCGCCTTCACAAGGTTTGGACCTCTGCCAATGAAGACCAATGATAAGTGATCAAACTCCAAAGAGATATTCGTACCAGAAGACAAATAAACCTATAGCTTTGCAAATACTCATTGACATGGTCAAAACTAGAAGAAAATAAAATCAAATATCTTGTTTTATAAGTGAAAAACAAAATCAAAATTCACTGTAGTTTTTATTTTCCTTTTAAATATTTCCACTAAAAATGTAATATGAGGTTAGAAAAGTCACTAGTTTGATAGTTTCAGAATTTAAGCATCAACGACACTAAGGCTGATGCTTACGCTACTGTTAATATACATTGGTTGCAGAGATTTCTGCTTACTGATTTATTTAAACATTTGCAAATCTTCATGAGGACAAAAGACAATGTGACATATCTTGGCATGGACCAGACAAGATACCTGAGATGGGCAATGTGATGGTAGGACTATGGAGTTCCTCGTTTCCAATTCAGGATTAACTGGAAACCTGCACAAAAAAATTACCAACTCAATCGATTATCTGCTAAGAATGCATAACCAGTTACCATTGGCATAAGTATATATCTTCCTCTTAGTATAAGCTATAAAGCTATAAAGCTATAATAGCACCACAAAGATGTAAGGAAATGTAATAGCTGATAGCATTCTCAAGTTGAAAATGTTAATGGAAACTTGTTGATGTAATGCATGACAATAGATTGAGTTGGGAGTTGTTAAGGTTTGCAGAAAGCAAATGGATTAAAAAGCTAGCAATTTTTAGCATGCTTCGGCATATTGACATACCCCATGTTTAGCATGCTTCGGCCTGTTATAAATAGAAACAATGCTGAAGAAGCCTCTGTATCCAATCCATTCACAAACAAACTAAGAAGACAAAATGATTCAGCCATTAATACATTTCCTACTGTGATCATGGCATCATATCGTACCAACCAGTTTGGCAACTAATAATCCAATTCAGCTATAGTATAGATAATAGAATTATTGCGAACATTTCAAATAAAAAAAATATTAAATCGGGGAATATGAAACTATAACATTTGTGTAGATGTATACGTATAAACAGAGAAATGTGCCACAGATCAAACATACACGTGCTTGCATTTCCGACACATGTATGTCCTCTCCCCTTCATACATCTTGGTTGCTCCTGAACGAATAACTGTCCCCTTGAGAGTGAGAAGAACACCATGGTGCTTCACTCTCACACGTCCAATACTAGGAAAAGTTTCTGATCACATTTTAAATCCAGTCATCAAGAAATCATTCAAAATGAAAACAAAAAATGCAACTCAAAACAGAAAGATTAGTACATCCATGAACATAAATGGAAGCAAACCTGGACATTCCAATGGAGAACCACAGATGTTGATACGGACATGAATGAATTTCTTCATGACCCCTTTCTCACAAACCTTCATCTTGTCAAAAACAATTTTCTGTATACACCCACATCAAAATTGTTAGTCATTTCTTGTAATTTTCATTGAGCAATCGAAAGCATCACTCTAGAGTTATAATCTATCATTGAGCCCTAACCCACAACAAATTCTTGTTTAAGCTTATATTGTACACTACGGTTACAGACATACCCTAAATTTGCAGACATTAAAACACTGTCGCATTTAACATACATTGTTTTAAGATATTATAAAAAGAAAAAAAATTACAGATAAGCAGACAGACTACATACATGAGCCCAAATGGCGGCATCGTCAAAGAATCGCAAATAGTCAGTTGGTTTGGAAAAGACAAGGTGAGCAAGTTTAGGATCCTCATCCATTAACTCTGCAAAACTAAGCATATGGGGAAAAAATCATTTTTATGGATAAAATTTTCAAAAACAGAACAAAAAATCATAAAAACATACTCGATGTGGAGAGGATAATGGAGTTTGGGTTGTGGAGAAAGAGTGATGGAGCGGAGCTGATCAGAGTAGTGCCGAATCAGAAACACCGCTAATGCTTTCAAGTGAGCCGGCACATTTTCCGTCTCCATTGCCTTTTGCTTTTAGGCGGGAACTACAACTAGGGCTTCTTGTCTGACATGTATGAGTGCGGCCACTCAATTACTCAAAAACAAGACTTTTTAAAATTGAGAAATTTACAGAATTGATTCATTAATATTTTTTTTTCCAAAATAAACCCACATTTTGACAAATATGTTTAATAATCAAATACAATAATTTCTTTCTAAATTACCCCTAGTTACTAGGGATGTGCATCAGTCAGTTCGATCGATTAATCCTTGATTTTTTAATCGAATCGAAATTATTTGATTAAATAAATGTTTAACTGATTTAACCATATGATGTCACGTAACCATTAACCAATTTAACCATTATTTTTCGATTGGTTTTGGTTAATTTGGTTATTAACCAGTCCAGAATCTCCACAAATAACAATCCACATTAACATATTAATAAAAAAAAATTCATCAAAAAGATAAACATTTATGTGTTTAACAACAGAAGATAAATTTAAATTCATCAAAAAGCGATCTACAACTACATTCAGTAGAAGCATAAGGTAAAAATTTTAATTCGTTTTAATAAAAATATATATAAAGTCAAATTATGGTTTGTAATCGGTTAATTGGTCAGTTCGGTTATACAAATCTCATAACCTTAACCGAACCGAAAAAACCGAAAAGTTAAAAATCTTAACCGAAAAAACCGTTTTAATCACAATAATTGAACCATTATAAAAAAATTGGTCGGAACGGTTCGGTTAATCGTTTAAAACCGATTAATGCACACTCCTGCTAGTTACAATAATCAAGATCAAACCAACAATCACATGATTTATATAGTTAATGATAATTTTATTGGTTAGTTTTTACTGTTATGATAATTTTATACGAATTATTAAGTTAGGAAACAATATTTATAATTAAAAAAGCCGGAAATTCAAGTTAATTTGAGAAAAAAAATTATAGATGGGGTGTTTAGGGGTGACAAAATAAATTGACGAATCAAATTTGTATAGAATGTTAAATGAATTGAATCAAAATGTGATGGATTCGCATTTGATTCGTTTATTAAACGAATCTGAATATCATAATTTGTATTCGATTCGTTTACTAAACGAAACGAATACGGATATTCATTTAGTCATGATATTATTCAATGATATAAATTACCATAATTTATTTATATTAGTTCGTCATAAATGTATATATATGAATTACGTAAATAAGTAGATTTATGTATATCTCGAATTTTTCGGAGTAGTTCTAAAAATATTTCCGAATTAAAGTTAAAGATTTGGAACGGGATGGTATTCGAAAATCAAAATTTATGTGTTAGAAAATAGATCGGAATATTTTAAGGTGAATTTCGTCGCGTTGGAAAATGTGTGATTTCGAGAACCGGTTACGCGATCTCTGATTTTATCGTTATACGCGAAAAGTTTTTGTTTCGACTATAAAAATTGCAAACGAACTCTGATTGAGTTGATTCTTTAACCATCGGACTTATTTTTCCGAGATGAACAACTTTCATGCTGAATATTGTTTGAAATTTACATCAGAAGAGCTTCCAAAATGTGAATTTTCGAGAATGTTCCATGGTAGGGACCTAATTGCATTTTTCGGGGGTCTAAATGTAAGAAACGCTTTCCCTCGCGCAGCGGAAGCGATTAGGCTCACAGACCGAACTTGAAAAAATTTTCTGCTCTCCCTTCGCTTTGGCCGAACCACACCAGTGAGTTCACTGATGTTTTGCTTCTGTTTTGGACAAGATTTCAGCCCCGGAATACCCCCGAAACAGTCCCCGAACAGCCCTCAAACTGCAGTGAATTATTCCAGAATTTTTCCACCCAAAGTCACAGATTCGAACAGCCTCATGAATCGTAGATGCACACTGAACTGATGTATGCGCATGAGTTTTGTTCATGTTTGCATGGAAGCCGAAAGGCCACAAGGGCACATGACTAAAAACGCATCCAAAGAGCATATGTATTGCGCCACTACATCATATAAGCAATTTAATCTCACTGACGTGAATAGTTTTTGATCATTGCATATATAAATATAATATGCGCACATATATGATGACTTCAGTTTGATGATTATTTGCGCACAATCATCATCAGCTACACTATGTTTAATATTTAATAATCCTCAATGCATGGACCAGTCACGCAAACAACTAAGGTCCAGAGATGCGATTGTTTGTCTCTCATTCGTGTGATTGTGATGCCGAAAAATTCATCATGATCGTGAACAATATGTGACGGATCGGGTCTACCATTCAATCTTCCGAGCTATGTCTCGTAACCACCGGAGGGTAGTGTGGGCTACACTCACAAATTAAACTCTAAACGGTTTAGAGAATAAGATCACACACCGAAATAATTTCAGGTTCTTCAATTCTCTTTCTCAACTTTTGAGAGCTTGAAGAGAGAGATGGAGGCTAGGGTTTTCAAAGTCTTGGATCTTAAAATTAATCATAATTTTTCTTTTATACTTGTGGATAATTTGTTTCATAAAACAAATCAACCACTAGTCTCCCATCTCTCTCAAATTCGGCCAAGGGGTAGGATTTCTAGTTTGATTTTGCTTCCAAAATAAACAAATCCTAATCCTTATTTGCTTAGGTAATTTCGGCCAAGGTAGGGTATTAGGATTTGATTTTGTTTCTCAAACAAACAAATCCTATTCATTATCCAATAAGGAATCCTACCTTGGTAATAATTCTTAGCCTTTATTAAATTATATCATATATAATTTAATGTTCTATTTAATAATTATCATATAATTATTAATACCTTATATTAACTTTTAATATAAAGTCTCAAGTGTGATTAATTAATGTTATTAATCATATTAATAATATTTATTCTTTGTGAGTATATAATTGGACCGTCCAATTATATTAGCTCCGCTAAAGTATATCGAGCTAGCACGGGGACCAAGTGGACCTATGGTTCCGAGCTCCAATAATCTCGAAATACTAATTAAGCTCTTAATTAAATATTCCGAATTATTAACTTCGGATTATTCCACTAAAATTCTGAAGTTGCACTCTCATGGCCGTAGATGAAATATTAAGCCGAACCAATTCGGTGTCCACCGATATAGTCATTGCATACGAATTGATCCTTCACGAATATCTCATAATTAGAGCCGGGTCATAATGTCTGTTATACCCTTCTAATTATTTTTACCTTAAGTACCATTGATTCTCTAATGAACGATTATTCACAACTGTTATGAATATTAATCTTTCTATTCGTAATAGAAAAACTTGAGCGCTCAAACCGTTCAAGTACCGAATCAACCCTTAAGAGAGATACTAATCTACTTCTCGTAAGAATGAGTGAATTCCATGTCTATGTAAAACGTTCCCAACTACATAACAGACTATGCCCTCAAAGTATGTAGTTATTGGTTGGGATTGCAACACCAACCTCACCTTTGTAAATCAAAAGACACAACCCGTTATGCAAGAGTTCGTAGTATACTCAGGATTAAGATCAATCCATATATGACCATCAAGTAGATCGAAATGACTTTCTTTGTTTAACGGATATTATAAGAATGTCATTTCTATCTAGGCCCAGTCCTATATGATCACATCATATAAGGTGCCTCCATTCTCATGTCTCTACATGGACGATCCGGATTAAGATCGTCATCCAAATATAGAATGGACTGCAGCTATAGATAAACCACAAACAAAGTAAGTACCCAGTTTGTTTGCTCTCTATGGACTATTTAAGATTACTAACTTCAGTCTTAAATACTCTAGTGCATGATGTTCATACACCAAGTCTGAAGGTACATAAGTAATCTACGGTATTTATGAAGATATATAATATGCGATATTGAACAAACAATTAGATAAATGAATAATGCATCATTTTATTTCTAAACACATGAAGCCGTTTACATCACATGTAGCTCTAGGGCATACATCCCAACAATCTCCCACTTGCGCTAGAGCAAATGGGACATGTCACGTAAGCCTAGATCATCTAGGTGACCTTCAAACACTTTAGCCGACAAGGTCATTGTAAACGGATCAGCTAGGTTCTTTAAACTTCCCTATATTTGCTTCCCCTCCTGTGGCTTCTTGGTTCTTTGGAGTTTTCCACCGTTCCACTATTATCGTAATAGAGGGTGAGTGGTGTATCCATATCCGGAACAACTTCCAGATCTCCCAAGAATTTACGGAGCCATACTGCTTCCTTAGCTGCTTCACAAGCCGCTACATATTTAGCCTCCATGGTGGAGTCGGCAATGCAAGATTGCGTTATGCTCCGCCATACAATAGCCTCACTACCTAGGGTGAACACTGATCCAGATGTTGATTTCCTGGAATCAACATCTTTCTGAAAATCAGAGTCTGTATATCCTTTTAGGATCATATCCTCACCGGAATATACTAGCATATAATATCTCGTTCTCTTAAGATATTTGAGAATGTGTTTCATAGCCACCCAGTGATCCAATCCCGGATTTGACTGAAACCTACTGACTACTCCCACTGTAAAACAGATGTCCGGTCTCTTGCATAACATGGCATACATGAGACTACCAACTGCTGAGGCATATGTGATATGTCTCATTCCCCAATGCACTGAGGTGTCTTAGGAGACTGTTCCTTCGACAAATGAATTCCATGCCGATAAGGCATATTGCCTTTCTTGGAATTCTGCATCCCGAATCGCACAAGGATCTTGTAGATGTAGGATGCCTGAGACATAGCTAACACTCGTTTCTTGCGATCTCGAGTTATCTGGATCCCAAGAATATAACTCGCATCTCCCAAATCTTTCATTTGGAATTGCTCAGCTAGCCAGTTTTTTACGTCTGATAATATTCTTACATCATTCCCAATGAGTAAGATGTCATCAACGTATAAGACAAGAAAAACCACCTTCCCGTCAATGACGCGCTTGTATACACAAGGCTCATCAACATTCTGCTCAAAATTATAGGACTTGATCGTTGTATCAAATCTTATATTTCAAGATCGAGATGCCTACTTGAGTCCATAAATGGACATTTGCAGTTTGCAAACTTTTTGCTCTTGACCTTGGGCGGTGAACCCTTCTAGTTGTATCATATAGATACTTTCATCAAGATTGCCATTCAAGAATGCAGTCTTGACGTCCATTTACCAGATTTCATAGTCATAATATGCGGCTATGGATAGAAGAGTGCGGATGGATTTTAGCATAGCTACTGGCGAGAAAGTTTCCTCATAGTTAACTCCCTCTTTCTGGGTATAACCATTGGCCACTAGTCTAGCTTTGAAGGTATGTACCTTCCCATCAGATCCCCGCTTCCTCTTGTAGATCCACTTGCAACCTATGGGCTTCACTCCATCAGGTTGGTCTACAAGTTCCCAGACTGAGTTGGAGTACATCGACTCCATCTCCAGGTTCATGGCTTTGAGCCATTCTTCTTTGTCAGGATCATCCATTGCACTACTGTAGGTCAATGGATCATCTACACCATCGCTTAGCGATCATGTTGTCGTACAACCCTCCCACTACGTCTGGGTGGTAGATCATTCTAAATTGGAAGTATCTGACTATCAGATGTCGAAGGTGCTATGTATTTGTCAACTTTTGTTGACGATGGCGCGCTGGTCGAAACCAGTAAGTAACTCCTCGAGTAACATTTTACTACGAGGTTTGAACTCCCTCATGTAGTCCTCCTCTAGAAACGTAGCATTTGTCGATACAAATACTTTGTTATCATCGGGACTGTAGAAGAATCCTCTCATAGTTTCCTTCGGGTAGCCTACAATAGGCACACCTGAGAACGTGGTTCCAGCTTTGTAGTCTTATTCTTCAGCACATGTGCTGGACACCCCCAATGCGGAAATGTCGTAAACTAGCTTTATGACCATTCCACAACTCTAAGGGAGTCTTAGGAACAGACTTAGATGGAACTACATTAAGGATATACATTGCTGTTTGCAGTGCATATCCCCAGAATGAACTAGGTAGTGAGCTATAACTAAACATAGATCTCATCATGTCTAGTAGGGTTCGATTTCTCCTTTCTGCAACACCATTTTGTTGTGGTGTTCCAGGTGCTGTGAGCTGGGATAATTATCCCGTGCTCAACTAAGAATTCCTCGAAGTCTCTGTCGAGGTATTCTCCTCTACGATCCGATCGTAGAGTTTTGATTGTCTTACCTAATTGGTTCTCAACCTCAGCACGATACTCTTTGAACTTTTCAAAGATATCTGATTTGTGATGCATTAGGTAGACATACCCATATCTTGAATAGTCATCAATGAATGTGACGAAGTATTCATAACCACCTCGGGCTTTTACATTCATCGGTCCGCAAACGTCCGAATGTATTAGCTTAGTGGTTGATTGGCTCTTATACCTTTTCCAGAAAAAGGTCTCTTGGTCATTTTTCCTTCTAGACATGACTCACAAACTGGTAAAGTCCCGAGCTTTAACTGGTTTAAGGCTCCGTCCTTTATCAATCTATTTATTCGGTCAAGGTGATGTGACCAAGTCTAAGATGCCATAGATATGTGTCATCGTGAGAAATCTTTTGCCGTTTCGTTTTTGGTTTTTCACCTTAAACATTTCAGTGTTGAGCAGTGACTTATGCGTTAACGGTCTTAACACATACAAGTTATTTCTGAGTTTCCTGTGCATATAGTCAATCCATTTCTACCAATAATAACCAAATTGCTATTAAAAGAAATAGAATAACCATCATCCATAAGTCTAGAAACAGAAATCAGATTCCTGCGGAAACCAGGAATGAATAACACATCGTTCAAATTTAAATAACTATTATTAATAAAACTTAAACTAGAAACTCCCACTGCTCTTGCTGTGAAACGGCATCCCCTGTCCCGACTCTCATGGTGTAGTCACCTTCAGTAAGGTCCCTCCATGAATCAAGTAGCTGTAAAGAAGAACAAACATGGTTAGTGGCCCCGGAATCAATAATCCAAGCGGATTTGTCATCCTCCACCAATAGAGATTCAATAATGAGTAAATCATATTTACCTGTTCCTTTTTCTCCTTTAGCTCAGCAAGTTATTTAGGACAGTTCCTTTTCCAATGCCCATTCTTGTCGCAATAAAACATTTTCCTTTGGGCTTGGAATCCTTGGAGCATTTCTTGTTCTTCTTTTTCATGGCTTTACCTTTAGCCTTTCCAGTGCATTCTTCTTCTTCTTTGCAGATTTAGAAGATTCGGCAACATTTGCCTCTGCACTGGATTTACGAGGATCCATCAGCATGGACTCATAATGGGTGAGCTCATTTAGCAGTTGGGTCAAAGTAAAAGTCAATTTGTTCATAACATAGTTGCTCTTAAACTGCAAGAAACTCTTCGGAAGAGTTTCCATGATCATGGTCACCTGGCTACGCTCGTCAATACGAGCTCCATGGGTTTCAGCAGTATTGAGATAAGTCATCATCCTTAAGACATGCTATCGGACTGATGTCCCATCCTTCATCCTAGCAGTCATCGCTGAGACCATGGCCTCATGGCGTTGACGCTCCGAAGGTTGCCAAAACATGCCCTGCAATGACTCCATCATCTGTGATGCTAGAGCCATAGGTTCATGCTTTGCAGCAAGAACCTCAGACATCCCTGCTAGCAAGTAGCAGCGGGCTTTCTCATTTGCTGCGACCCATTTCTGATAGGTATCGCGCACAGCTTGGCCGGCATTTCTGGCCGGCTCAGGAGGACGTTCCTCCGTCAGGATAAACTTTAGGTCTTCACAGACCAGGATAGCGTTCATGTTACTTTTCCATTTTACATAATTTTCTCCGATCAACTTATCATTTGAGAGAATGGAAATAATTGGAGAAACCATGGCTGAAAATAAAATAAACATGCATTTAACATTCATTCATCGCATATTAAAATCATCAAAGAATTTTGGCATAAAATTAAACATGATGCATGAACCATGAATAATGAATAAAAAACCTAAAAGAATTACTATGCCACGGAGATCTATCATCCCACAAGTAAGTGCCCGTAGGGTAGGTCAAGTACTCGCATGATAGATTGAGACAATCTCAGCTGTTTTAATATATATGCGAATGAATAACTCTTATTTCTATATTAAACAACTACCGTTTTATTTGATCAAGGAATTTCATTAACAGTTAATTATTCCTTTGTGAGTGTAACCCTCCGTTTCGGGATTCTTTGACTTAACGAGTGAAGTGCCGCCGTAGGGTAGGTCAGTTCACAAGATACATCTAGAATCTCTATCCTTTCGGAACCCAAACTTGATATTGACCCAAAATGGACACCATCCGTAGGGGAACGAAAACAAAGCCGTCTCGAGGCGCCTTTTGAATCTCACGTTTTTGGACTAACAACGGAGATCGTGGGATGTACTGTCGTATATCCCTCTCCCACTCACTATTTTAAATATTAAGGTTTCTATCTAAAATATCTAATATTTTATTTTAACTAGTGTGAATAAACTTATGGCGGCTAAAGCATAATTTATTTACACTAGTTCGTCAAAAGTGAGCTAATCAATTTTAACTATTAAAATTGTGTCACTAATATCCTATTAGTCTCTACTAACAGTTTTACTATATTAAACTAATTTAATTAGAGTGGTATAAGTGAGCTACAATATTTTAACCCTTAAAATACTAGGCACTTAAAAGTCTAAAAACATGGAATTCTAAATGGTCAAAATTTTAATTAACATTTTAATAAATCTTAGTGCGTTATAAAATTCAATGGTACGTGGAATTGTATCCCGAGTGCAGACCATATTTCCGTCCATACGGAATCGGCTATGGAATTTATATCCGGGTTTCCATCCTATATACCAATGGAATTTATTATGCACCAATTAAATCCAATATATTAGAATTCAAGTTTTAGACACTTATTCCCATTAATCTAATTAATGATTTCAACATATCATTTTCTAACTTAAACATTTTAAATTACATAAAATCATAATTTTATGTCTATAATGATAATGTATCTATGACATGTTATGGCAAGTAAAATGCACGATTGGGCACCCTAGGCTATATGACATGTTATTCAAACAATTCGAAATAAACATACATATAACATAATAAAAATTATTTTGCATTGACCGGGCTCTTATTTTTTCTATACTAATCTAATTAGTACAAAAGATTCACCAAGGCATTCCTTGGCCTTCAAATCCCGCTCCAAAGTGGTGTTGGCTCTCTTTGCGACTTCGGTGCTCCATATTACAAAGAATTGAAACTTTACATTGAAAATTAAAATTACAACAAATATAAACAATGGTCTTATGGCCTTACATCCCAAAACCAAAACCAACTACAAAAATAAGAGCCAGAAAAATTTACGACCAATGCAAAATCCATTCATCACATGAAATAACAAAACCATTCATCACATGAATATCACAATGTGCCCACCCATCTAAACATGCATATCATATTTATAACTCATATAAACATATTAAAACAGAAACTTTAAATGAAAAAGTGAAGGGTTAAGAGAACTTTTCAACCTCGCTCTTGATGCCAATGTAGGAAACGCTTTCCTCGCGCAGCGGAAGCGATTAGGCTCACGGACCGAACTTGAAAATTTTTTCTGCTCTCCCTTCGCTTTGGCCGAACCACACCGGTGAGTTCACTGATGTTTTGCTTCTGTTTTGGACAAGATTTCAGCCCCGGAATACCCCCGAAACAGTCCCCGAACAGCCCTCAAACTGCAGTGAATTATTCCAGAATTTTTCCACCCAAAGTCACAGATTCGAACAGCCTCATGAATCGTAGATGCACACTGAACTGATGTATGCGCATGAGTTTTGTTCATGTTTGCATGGAAGCCGAAAGGCCACAAGGGCACATGACTAAAAACGCATCCAAAGAGCATATGTATTGCGCCACTACATCATATAAGCAATTTAATCTCACTGACGTGAATAGTTTTTGATCATTGCATATATAAATATAATATGCGCACATATATGATGACTTCAGTTTGATGATTATTTGCGCACAATCATCATCAGCTACACTATGTTTAATATTTAATAATCCTCATGCATGGACCAGTCACGCAACAACTAAGGTCCAGAGATGCGATTGTTTTTCTCTCATTCGTGTGATTGTGATGCCGAAAAATTCATCATGATCGTGACAATATGTGACGGATCGGGTCTACCATTCAATCTTCCGAGCTATGTCTCGTAACCACCGGAGGGTAGTGTGGGCTACACTCACAAATTAAACTCTAAACGGTTTAGAGAATAAGATCACACACCGAAATAATTTCAGGTTCTTCAATTCTCTTTCTCAACTTTTGAGAGCTTGAAGAAGAGATGGAGGCTAGGGTTTTCAAAGTCTTGGATCTTAAAAATTAAATCATAATTTTTCTTTTATACTTGTGGATAATTTGTTTCATAAAACAAATCAACCACTAGTCTCCCATCTCTCTCAAATTCGGCCAAGGGGTAGGATTTCTAGTTTGATTTTGCTTCCAAAATAAACAAATCCTAATCCTTATTTGCTTAGGTAATTTCGGCCAAGGTAGGGTATTAGGATTTGATTTTGTTTCTCAAACAAACAAATCCTATTCATTATCCAATAAGGAATCCTACCTTGGTAATAATTCTTAGCCTTTATTAAATTATATCATATATAATTTAATGTTCTATTTAATAATTATCATATAATTATTAATACCTTATATTAACTTTTAATATAAAGTCTCAAGTGTGATTAATTAATGTTATTAATCATATTAATAATATTTATTCTTTGTGAGTATATAATTGGACCGTCCAATTATATTAGCTCCGCTAAAGTATATCGAGCTAGCACGGGGACCAAGTGGACCTACGGTTCCGAGCTCCAAAACCCGAAATACTAATTAAGCTCTTAATAAATATTCTGAATTATTAACTTCGAATTATTCCACTAAAATTCTGAAGTTGCACTCTCATGGCCGTAGATGAAATATTAAGCCGAACCAATTCGGTGTCCACCGATATAGTCATTGCATACGAATTGATCCTTCACGAATATCTCGTAATTAGAGCCGGGTCATAATGTCCGTTATACCCTTCTAATTATTTTTACCTTAAGTACCATTGATTCTCTAATGAACGATTTATTCACAACTGTTATGAATATTATTCTTTCTATTCGTAATAGAAAAACTTGAGCGTTCAAACCGTTCAAGTACCGAATCAACCTTAGAGAGATACTCATCTACTTCTCGTAAGAATGAGTGAATTCCATGTCTATGTAAAACGTTCCCAGCTACATAACAGACTATGCCCCCAAAGTACGTAGTTATTGGTTGGGATTGCAACACCAACCTCACCTTTGTAAATCAAAGGACACAACCCGTTATGTAGAGTTCGTAGTATACTCAGGATTAAGATCAATCCATATATGACCATCAAGTAGATCGAAATGACTTTCTTTGTTTAACGAATATTATAAGAATGTCATTTCTATCTAGGCCCAGTCTTATATGATCACATCATATAAGGTGCCTCCATTCTCATGTCTCTACATGGATGATCCGGATTAAGATCGTCATCCAAATAGAATGGACCGCAGCTATAGATAAACCACAAACAAAGTACCCGGTTTTTTACTCTCTATGGACTATTTAAGATTACTAACTTCAGTCTTAAATCCTCTGGTGCATGACGTTCATACCACAAGTCTGAAGGTATATAAGTAATCTACGGTATTTATGAAGATATATAATATGCGATATTGAACAAACAATTAGATAATGAATAATGCATCCTTTTATTTCTAAACACATGAAGCCGTTTACATCACATGTAGCTCTAGGGCATACATCCCAACACTAAACATAAATTTCAGAAACTTCTCTATAAATACCAATAGTTCCGCTTATTACAAAAATGACAAAATATTACAACCTCTCTCAAATCGACCCCCACCCCAAAATTGTCCCTTGCGAACAGCTAGTGTGGTGTCGGCGGCGGCCCCACAACGGCGGCTTGAAGAAGAAATAGGTGCGCTTATGGGTTTGTCGATCCCGCCTCCTCGCTTCGTTTCACGGCCCGAGCCACCTGCCAAATCGAAGCTCTCGGAGAGTACTACAAGTAAGTGGTGGTGGATTTTCCATTCCGTGCACGTTTGCATGCGAAAAAGGAAATAATATTCGAATGAATAGTGACCCACGGTGAAAAGTAGCTCTGATCGAAATTTCGTCAATTCCAGCGCGTTCGTGGGATCGTTTGGAGTCCGTACACGCCCTCGAAATCTCGGTAAGACCTCTCGGTAAAAATCTGTAAATTTCAAGTTTAAAGTTAAATGTTTGGATATATCTAGTAGCTTCGTCGAGTAGAGAATTGATATAAATTGAATTGTTTGAGTATTAGTATATTGAATATGAGCATTCAGTAGAATCCGAGTGAAAACAGAACGAGTTTGAATGATCCGATAGAATATGTAAGTTTTCGGTAAAAATGGGTTTTTGCGTATAAAGATTTGTTTTGGTTTTGATGATAGTTATGAGTTATTTATGATATTACGAAAATATTTAGTTAAATTTGGGATTAATCGGAGGGTTCGGGATCCTTCCGTAGCGTTTGCGAAAAAAATTTCGGAAGATTTCCAAAAACGCGTAAACCAAGAATTTAGGTGAACTAATGGCTTGGAATAGTTTGTAATGGTGTTTTAAGATTACTGAAAAACTGAAAGTATGGAAATCGGACTTTATTTGGTTGTTTCGGAAAGATCCGAGATTTTATCGTAGTTAAGTCGAGAACTTCGTAAGTCGTGTTTCTGACGGCATTTCGCCATTTGTTTTGACATATGTGATTAGGACCTAGACTGCTCGCGAAGCCATGTAAGTAACCAATGTGATGCGTTCTCGAATCGTTCTTTTCGTGCTTTATATATATATATATATATTTAACATGATTGAAGGGTTTATGATAGTTAAAGATGGATTTTGAAAAGGACTTCGAGATAATGTTATATTTTGATAGTCGGCCATCATAGGTACGGACTCTCGTTATTGCTATGATATGAAGGGAAATATTTAATGATGTTGATGTCTATTGATGCATGTGAGTGTATGAATATGTAATAGTATGTCTATTTATATGTAAATGAACAAGTATATGAATAAGCATTGGTACATGAATTTGAATATATATATGATGATAAGTTATGGACAATTTGAGTATGTAACTGTAAAGAGAATGTCATGATTTCTGAGTTTGTTGTAGCCGTCGTTAGATGTGTGTCATTGGGATAAGTTTATTATTGATTAATGTATACGATTTAGCGGTATAGAGGTTGAATTGGTATAAGCAAAGTCTTTTCCGAGTGATGGAAGTTTGTGATTGATATGATACGTATATGAATGATCAATGTTGATCGATAAGTAAAGAATATGAGGATTGTAAAGGTCATGGTATCAGAATTCAAAGTAATGTGTATATTCATATGTTTGATATATATACGTATGTATGACGATTTTGAATGATAAAGCAATGTTTTTCATGTATATGCCTGTGTATGAGAAATTGTGTGATGAGTTTGTGTCACGTGATATGTGTGCATGTGCGTGTATGTTTAATTGATTGATGTTCTCGTGGTATAGAAGTCGAGTTGGTTATGAATCCGTTCGGACGGAATTCATCTCATACCTATTCTAAAATAGGTAATGAGTCACGTACGAGCATTGTATTTGTAAGCCAGCCGTATATGTGTGTTGTTTGATTATATGTTTTGTGATGTATTGGTTGTTATGTATGCTTTGTGGTTGGTTGCATGATGATTGTATGTATGTCTGAGTGTATGCATGTGTATGATAGAACTCGTAACATATATGAACTCATAACATATATAGATAATGTATGCTTATGCGAAATGAATGGATGATTTGAAAACTGATTTGAATATCACATGTTTTAAAGTGTGTTTGTTAAGTTGTATTGGTATGTATGTACGTGTAAGAATTCTGAAATTGTGTTTGCATGAATATAAGAGAAATGTGCTATAGTGTGTGTAAATGCATATGAATCCCTAATGTCAAGCTTTAGAAAGTGTAGGATTTGGGATTAATATTTTATTTGTCGTGCTGAGCCTGTTGTTTGTAAATATTAAGTAAATATTTTGATTTCTTATGATGTTGTGGGCAGAGCCTTTAGGATATGATTTGATGTGTTTTGTGTGGACCTGAGGTCCTTTTGATATGTGATGTTTATTTCAGGTTTCAGTTTGATGCTGGACTATAATCTAGGATGTCCAGTTTTATGATACATCATGCCGGATTTTCGTAAATTTAGAGGCTTATAGAGATGGGTCAATCATGTCTCCTCCAGGTAGCATCTGTTGGACAATTATGACCCATAACATCACTATTTGTAAAAGACATTGTGGTTTTTGTACAAATTAACTATGTGACAAAGGAAATTGCTATTTTATCATTTTGTAATTAGATTACTTGAATATATAAATGATAAAAGTCCTTATGATTAGTTCCGGATTAATAAGATATGAGACAATATCAATCCATTAAGGGTTTAATCATTAAATATCCCTAGTCGTAGTATTATCGAGACTGGACATCGATAATGCGAAAAAGACTACTATTACACTTGTGCGCATTATGGAAGCGTAGCGGCATAGTTCTCATATATTTGGGTATTGGATACTCATGCAAGTGTAATAAGAGGTTCTGTTTACCGATGGTACGGAAACAGTTTCGCTCTAGATAGACCCCTCGGAATCCCATTGGTAGTATGACTATGTGTCTATGGGAATCCGAATCAGGGTAGGTGTATTTGGTTTTAACCTGAGACTTGCATCACTAATACTTGCGACAATCAATACACTTTGGTTTTGGTCGTCCGAGACTTTAACAGGTTCTGTGTACGCCTCTTCTGGGTTTATTGAGAATCATAGTGTATTGGGTGTGATGTCAAGATGAAAGTTTCACTTCAGTCATATGGAGATGATGATCACGCAGGGATACAGAAGTGGTACTCTATTATGTTGCAACTATCGGGGTAATATGACAAGGTCATGATTATCCGATTAAAGAGACTAGTTGTTAGTGATCTGATATATGCTTTGTATATGGCAAACACTATTCCAACCCCAGGCCTAGCCTATGACATCCGATACTGGATCGCAATAAGCAATACTTGGTATACTACGCTTGATATAGATTATGTATTCCTTAAAAGAATATTTCTGGAGAATTGGGTAGGCACGGTGCTTTTCTAGAAGCCAACCATGTCTTGTAAATAGGTAAGAACGTGGTACGGGGTACGCACGTGTTCAGATAGTCCGACGACCAGATTTACTGCCAATATATCCAGGGATCTCATGGGTCGTTTCCCGAAGATTCAATGATGATGTTTGACTCGAGCAGAATTAATATGTGATTAATTGTGTGAGAGAGAAAATTAATCTAGGATTAATTACGGTAAGAATTTATCTGTGATAAAATTCGAATAGTAGAGAGAGAACGATTAATTTGGAATTAATCGATTAAATAATATATTCGATATATTAAATGAAATTAGATTTCATAGCGGACTTAAAATTGGATTTTAATTCGGCGAACGAATTAATTTACAATTAATTCGCGATCGACTTTCGTAATAATTTTCGAGGCATTATTATTTAATTAAATTTGATTTAATTAAGTCGCAACGGAAAATTCGTTAATTCGGAATTAACGAACCCAAGCCCGAAATGTGTTTTTTGCGGGCCCCTAGAATTTTGATTTAAAGTAGGGCCCACCTAGTCACATCACTAATCAACTTTATTTAGCTTTTGGTTGATAGAAGTTGGTAGTTGGTGTTAGCTTATAAATTACATAATCTTTTTTTTATTTGATTTGTGAAAGACATTTACCAACTTTGGATTTTTGGTATTTGATAATTGATTTTGGAAAATCAAAACAAGTAACACTCTATCCCTCTCTAAGTAATTGCCGAATCCTCTCCCCCTTTCTTGCTCTCTATTTGCGTGAACCTATGTTCATGGTAATTGATTTTTTCTTCAAAAATCTTGATTGCTATCACAACAAATGAGTCTACAAAGGTGATAGCGACATTTACCCCCTAGAGTTTGGAATTCAAAGGAAGGCTTGGAGCACTTCTCAAATGCAAAATTTTTGTTATCTCTACATCTATTAAACCGATCATTGTAAGCATTTTTCCGCACACTTATCTTGAATTATTCACATAATTTTATGCTTAATAGATCATTGGCATGTTCTAGGAACCCAACAATGGTATCATGAGCCAATTTTAAGCATGAAATATATTATGGTTCATATACTTTAATTTGAGTATTTTGCTTGGAGCTTGTTTTGTCCAAATTGATTGTTTGGTTATGCTTAGATTATGATAACTTAGAGTTATGCATGATTAATTTTGAGAAAAATTGATTAGATTAATTTTCCCCAATTTGTTAGTCATGGCCGAATGTATGGACCTTAGGATCTCATGGTGATTTTTTTTTTTTGGACCATTGGATGTGTTTAAATGCATGAGATATATTGATTTGTGATTTAATTGGATTGAAATCAAAATTGGTTAATATTATGCATGATTACCGTGAGATGAGAAGCATGGAATGAGGTTGATTTTGCTTCAATTGTGTTGGACATGAATTGAATATGTTAAAGCATGATTAATTAGGTAAATTGGTGTTTTGGCAAATATTAATTTAACTTATTAATTATGGCTAATACACTTAATTAAAAATTATGATATTGGAATATTGTATTTGGGCTTAATGAATGGCTTGGTTGGGCCAAGTTGGTTTAGGACAATTGGATTGGATCCAAATTGGGCCTAAAACTATACCATAAAGTCCAAATAGAATAATTGGGCCTTCAATATTTAATTGGGCCTAATGAGCCAAAATTAATTTTATGGCAAATGGTGATTCCTTATTGGGCTTTGGTTGCCAAAGTCCATGCCTTAAGAAATTAATTAAAAGTCCATTGGACTTTAATTAAATTGACATTGGATGTTAATTGGGCCTTTGAGACCTAATTAGATTGGATTTAGAATCTAAGTCTAAAATACACAAATACAAGTGTAATTATTTAATTTGGAATTAAATTATAATTAGTATTGAATACAAATTAAATTGGATTTAATATTATAGTTCGATATAATTTAAGAATACGCACTTTGAGTACTTATTCTTAAACGAGTTGGACTCGCGCAAATCAAATCGTTGTTTGAACATTGGATGATCATTAATTCAAAGATTAATTAATTGGATTAGATTGATTGAATAACATGCTTTGTGTGAATACATGGATGTATTGTGTGAATAATGTATATCAGATGGATATTAGATGGGTAAGGGCAATTTTGGAAATTGTTGTAATAAATTTAGAATTTATTAAATTGGACCTGCGTGTCCAACCTTATATCTCTTGACTCTTTGTACTTCTATTCTCACCAATTCCCCTCAATGTAAATGAGGTTTCTTTATTGTATTATGTAATTGGGTAGAAGTAAGTATAATGCTAGCCGGGGAGAGGAAAGTGAGAGATTTGTTCTAGGAACAATTTGTTAAATATCCATCTGCATATCATTATTATTTATTTCGCGCCTTATTATGCTTTTAGAATGCATGTTTAAGGGTGTGTGATGAGACCTAATCAAAGATAATAAATTGGTTGCCAATTTACGCGAAAAACCCTCTATCAAATATTAAGCGAATTTCTTCCATTGAGTGGTTCTCTCTCAAGATCCAAGATTGGCATTGGTTTGTTGGCCAAAGTCAAGATCAATGTCCATCACGGATGTGTTTGAACCAAGAAAGCTTTGTTCCAATCGCATGTCTTGGGCAAGTTGTGACTTGTTGGCCAAAGTCAAGGTCACTTCTTGTTCATCGATATGGATTACGAAGCTTTCCCACTGTCAATGGGTCCCGCTTAACTAGAATCATTAAGCTTGTTGAGCCAAAGCCAAGGCTTAGTTGATTCAGAGGAAAATGTTAGGAAAATATATTGGATATATTGACATATATATTGTATATATGTTTCGGACTTGGAGGTCTACCTACCGGATCTAGGAATTGGATGAGATCCAATTGATCTTAGAGATCTACCTAGTTAAATATCATACAGCTTGTTGGCCAAAGTCAAGGTTGTGTGTTATTTAATGGGATCCTAGCCCACTAGAAAACTAGGTTTCCCGAGTACTCAACAGAGGGTTAGAGGCTCGCCAAAAAATAGTGGGAGGCCAGTATTGAATTTGCAATTTCGTTCAAATACTTGCCAAATACGCGCTTTCAAATTATTTTGTCATTTTATATATTTATTAGTTGGACTAATATTTTATTATTTTTATTGTAACAGTTGGACTGTACCCAAAAATCGTTAATTGAATAGTTAGACTATTGCAATTAAGATGGCCGGAAAGATCAACATTAGGGACATTATCATGGGCAAAAATATCTTTAATGGTATGAACTTTCCTGACTGGGATATGAACCTCAGGATTGTCCTGGGGGCCGAGAAGATACTATATACGATTTAGAGACCTCTCGGGCCAAAGCCCGGAATTGAGCAGCCGCTTGAGCTTGAGCTTTGGAAGACTCATAGCGATGACAACTCAACTGCTCAATCCGTCATGCTCGCTGCAATGACCCCTCAATTTCGTAGCCAGAACAAGGGATTTGATCCTTATACTATGATGGCAAAATTGAAGGACCTTCACCGATCTAACCTTAGATCGCAAATGTATGAATTACAGAAGAAGCTCTTTCGCTCTCGAATGTCAGAGGGTACATCTGTCGAGCACCACGTGTCGCAGATGATTGCTGACATCGAACAGCTGGGTCAGCTAGGCATAACCTTTGAGGTTGAGACTTCTACAGATTTGATCTTGTAGTGTCTTCCTGACAGTTGGAGCGGGTTCATCATGAACTACAATATAATGAACCAAGATCATACTCTTAGAGAGTTGATGGCAATGCTGCGAGAAGCAGAAAATAAGCTTTTAAAGGGCAAAAAGCGCGATGCGCACTTCACTTCGACATCTCAGTCTGCCAAGGCTTGGCCAAAGGCTACTGGAGGCGTGAAGAAGAAGAAGAAGATAAAGGGCAAGGCCAAATCATCAAAGTCTTCTGGGAAGACAAATGAGAAATCCCAAGATGTCTGCCTACAGTGTGGCAAACGGGGTCACTGGAAGCGTGACTGCCGTGAGTACAAGGCGCACATGAAGGATATCAAAGCGGGCAAGGCACCGGCTTCATGTATGTTTGTTATTGAGATAAACATGTCTACTTCTAGTTTTAAAAATTGGATTTTTTATTCTGGTTGTGGTACTCATATATGTACTGATGTGCAGGATCTGCAGATTAGCAGGAGACTGACTTCAGGAGAGATAAACCTCGGAGTTGGAAATGGGACTAGAGTCGCCGTTTTGGCTGTTGAGATCTATATTTTGGAACTGCCCTAGTGGCATGTACTTACTTTATCAGACTGCTATTATGTACCTAGTTTGACTATGAATATTATTTCTGTATCTTGTTTAGCCCAATGTGGGCATACTTTTGTATTCAGAAACACATGGTGTTTTGTTTATAAAAATGATATTGAGATATGTAGTGCTGATGTTAATAATGGTCTTTATATTTTGAATATAAATCAATCTCAAACATATAACGTAACAAACAAAAAGCTTAAATTAAGTAACAAAGATGAAACTTATACGTGGCATTGTCGTCTGAGACACATTAACAAGACTCGCATATCCACACTTTCGAAGAGTGGGTATTTGGACAGATTTGATCCAAATTAATATGACGTTTGTGAATCTTGTTTATTAGGCAAAATGCCTAAAACTCCTTTGAGCGGTAAAGGTGCACGTGCCACCGAACTGTTAGCCCTCGTTCATAGTGACGTATGCGGGCCCATGTCTAGCCAGGCTAGAGGTGGATATGAATACTTCCTAACCTTTACAGATGATGCATCGCATTATGGTTATGTGTATCTTATGAGACACAAGTCGGAAAATTTTGAGATATTCAAAGAGTTTTGACATGAAGTAGAAAAACAGACCGAAAAAAGTATTAAAACATTACGGTCGGACCGTGGTGGAGAATACTTAAGCAATGAGTTTCTCGATTATTTGAAAGAATATGGTATTCTTTCACAGTGGACTCCTCCCGGAACACCTCAATTAAACGGTGTGTCCAAATGGAGAAACCGAACTTTGTTGGACATGGTAAGGTCTATGATGAGTCACATAGAGCTACCAATTTCCTTCTAAGGATATGCATTGAATAGTGCAATACTTATTTTGAATAAGGTTCCGTCAAAGTCTGTTCAACAGACTCCATATGAAATATGGACAGGAAAGAAACCGGGTTTCTCATTCCTGAAGATTTGGGGATGCTGGGCATACGTTAAACGTTTGGATGGTACCAAACTAGAACCCAAATCAGATAAGTGCCTATTTGTAGGTTATCCTAGGGAAACCAAATGATATTACTTCTACCACCCACAAGAGAACAAAGTACTTGTTGCTCTACATGCGTTTTCATTGAAAAGGAATTCCTAAATGCAGTGGTAAGTGGGAGGAAAGTAGAACTCGATGAAAATCGAAGTGATACTGTTCCTAGCACCGATTCCTTACCGGAACACAAACAGTTCATCAAAGATGAAATTGTACCATAATCTTCAAATACACAAGAAATGCGTAGGTCGGAGAGAGTCATAAAATAACCTGAGAGGTATGGATTTCTGATCTCACCTCATGTAGATATTAATCTTATTGAGGATAACGAGCCGGCTACGTATTAGAAAGCGATACAAGATATCGACTCCGCTTTATGGCAAGAAGTCATGAAGTCTGAAATGGATTCCATGTACACCAACCAAGTTTGGACACTGGTTGATGCACCAGAAGGCGTAAAGCCTATTGGTTGCAAATGGGTCTTCAAGAAGAAGACGGACATGGATGGAAACATACAAATGTACAAAGCTAGGCTTGTAGCGAAATGGTATCGTCAAAGACATGGTGTCGATTACGACGAAACTTTTTCACCTGTTGCCATGATTAAATCAATTCGGATAATGCTTGCTATTGCTGCATATTTCGATTAAGAAATATGGAAAATGGACGTCAAAACCACTTTCCTTAACTGAAACCTTTTAGAGGATGTTTATATGCAATAGCCTGACGGTTTTGGCGTACCAAAACATGCAAACAAGGTTTGCAAGTTAAATCGATCAATTTATGGATTGAAGCAAGCATCGCGTTCTTGGAATCAACGTTTTGATGATATCATAAAAGAATATGATTTCATTCAAAACGAGGATGATCCTTGTGTATATAAGAAGGTTAGTGGGAGCGCACTGACATTCATTGTCCTTTACGTTGATGATGTATTGTTTATTGGCAATTACATTCCCATGCTACAATCGGTGAAAGCTTGGCTTTCATTAAAATTCTCCATTAAAGATCTGGGAGAAACAACCTTTATTATGGGAATAAAGATCTATCGGGATTGATCTAGAAAGCTGCTTGGACTCTCCCAAAGTACGTACATTGATAAAGTGTTGAAGAGATTCAACATGGATCAGTCTAAGATGAGACTATTGCCAGTGTCACATGACGTCACTCTATCTAAGGACATGTGTCCTAAAACTCAAGATGAGAGAGACAACATGAGTCAGATCCCGTTTGTTTCTTCAGTCGGATCGATCATGTATGCCATGATATGTACGCGACCTGATGTATCGTATACTTTGAGCATGTGTAGTCGCTATCAGGGCGATCCAGGTGATGGTCACTGAGTTATGGTTAAGAACATCATTAAATATCTTAGATGAACTAAAGATGCTTTCTTAATCTATGGAGATGGATAACTTGAGGTAACTGGGTTTACCGATGCAAGTTTCCAAACCGATAAAGACGACTGTAAGTCGCAATCCGGGTACATATTTTGTTTTAATAACGGAGCAGTGAGCTGGAAATCTTCCAAACAAGAGACTGTTGCCGATTCAACAACAGAAGCGGAATACATCACTGCAGCTGAGGCAACAAAAGAGGCAGTTTGGATCCGTAAATTCCTAATTTGATTATTAGTAGTTTTGTTAGTAGCTGAGCCCATTCCTTTGTATTGTGACAATAACGGGGCTATAGCGCAGGCTAAGGAACCGCGATCTCATCAAGGATCCAAGTATGTACTTTGACATTTCCATATGATTCGTGAGATCATACATCGTGGCGATGTGAAGAATGAGAAGGTCGCATCAGATGACAACATTGCAGATCCGCTGACGAAGGCTATTCCTCAGCAAAAGTTTGAGCGACATGTACATAGTTCAGATGTTAGATACTTGAGTGATTGGCTATAGGCCAAGTGGGATATTTTTGGAAAATTATGACCCATAGCATCACTATTTGTAAAAGACAATGTGGTTTTTGTACAAATTAATTATGTGACAAAGGAAATTGATATTTTATCATTTTGTAATTAGATTACTTGAATATATAAATGATAAAAGCCCTTATGATTAGTTCCGTATTAATAAGATATGAGACATTATCAATCCACTAAAGGTTTAATCATTAAATATCCCTAGTCGTAGTATTATCGAGATTGGACATCGATAATGCGGAATAGACTAGTATTACACTTGTGCGTGTTATGGAAACGTAATGACATAGTTCTCATATATTGGGTATTGGATACTCATGCAAGTGTAATATGAGGTTCTGTTTACCAATGGTACGGAAACAGCTTCGCTTTGGATAGACCCCTCGGAATCCCATTGGTAGTATGACTATGTGTCTGTGGGAATCCGAATCAAGGTAGGTGTATTTGGTCTTAACCTGAGACTTGCATCGCTAATACTTGCGACAATCAGTACGCTTTGGTTTTGGTCGTCTGAGACTTTAACAGGTTCTGTGTACGCCTCTTCTGGGTTTATTGAGAATCATAGTGTATTGGGTGTGATGTCAAGATGAAAGTATCACTTCAGTCATATGGAGATGATGATCACGCAGGGATACAGAAGTGGTACTCTATTATGTTGCAACTATCGGGGTAATATGACAAGGTCATGATTATCCGATTAAATAGACTAGTTGCTAGTGATCCGATATATGCTTTGCACAGGGCAAACACTATTCCAACCCCAGGCCTAGCCTATGACATCCGATACTGGATCGCAATACGCAATACTTGGTATACTACGCTTGATATAGATTATGTATTCCTTAAAAGAATATTTCTGGAGAATTGGGTAGGCACGGTGCTTTTCTAGAAGCCAACCATGTCTTGTAAATCGGTAAGAACGTGGTACGGGGTACGCACGTGTTCGGATAGTCCGATGACCAGATTTACTGCCAACATATCCAGGGATCTCATGGGTCGTTTCTCAAAGATTCAGTAATGATGTTTGACTCAAGCAGAATTAATCTGTGATTAATTGTGAGAGAGAGAAAATTAATCTAGGATTAATTACGGTAAGAATTTATCTGTGATAAAATTCGAATAGTAGAGAGAGAACGATTAATTTGGAATTAATCGATTAAATAATATATTCGATATATTAAATGAAATTAGATTTCATAGCAGACTTAAAATTGGATTTTAATTCGGGCGAACGAATTAATTTACAATTAATTCGCGATCGACTTTCGTAATAATTTTGCGAGACATTATTATTTAATTAAATTTGATTTAATTAAGTCGCAACAGAAAATTCGTTAATTCGGAATTAACGAACCCGAGCCCGAAATGTGTTTTTCGGGCCTACTCGAATTTTGAATTTAAAGGGGGGCCCACCTAGTCACATCACTAGTCAACTTTATTTAGCTTTTGGTTGATAGAAGTTGGTAGTTGGTGTTAGCTTGTAAATTACACAATCTTTATTTTATTTGATTTGTGTAAGACATTTACCAACTTTGGATTTTTGGTATTTGATAATTGATTTTGGAAAGTCAAAACAAGTAACACTCTCTCCCTCTCTAAGTAATTGCCGAATCCTCTCCCCCTCTCTTGCCCTCTATTGGAGTGAACCTAGGGTTCATGGTAATTGATTTTTGCTTCAAAAATCTTGATTGCTAGCACAACAAAGGAGTCTACAAAGGTGATAGTGACATTTACCCTAGAGTTTGGAATTCAAAGGAAGGCTTGGAGCACTTCTGAAAGGCAAAATTTTTGTTATCTCTACATCCATTAAACCGATCATTGTAAGTATTTTTCCGCACACTATCTTGAATTATTCACACCATTTTATGCTTAATAGATCCTTGTCATGTTCTAGGAACCCAACATCATCTTACCTTTGGCGGGGTGTTACAGTTGTGTTATCAGAGCCAGGTTTAGGTGTCGGTGACTGTAGCTACAAGGTATCCGATCATATAAGTTTTCTGTTGTGAATAGACTATATAGGTCTTATGTTTGCTATTTAATTTGATTTCTAGTATATGGTATGATGTGCTGTGATTTTGATTGAAATGGGTGATTTGGATTATCTGTATATGTTTGTGTACTATGAATATATGTATATGTATGAGTTAAAAGTATGTGGTTTATATAAGTATATTTATAAGTAAGTAATGTGAATTCTAGGTGTTTTTAGGTACAAGAGATTTTATGATGTTGATAGTCTGAATTGTGAATTGATATTTTGAACCATGTTTTGAAAACTTATTATTTGATTTTTGACATAAAGTATTTTGAAAAGAAAAAAGAAAGAAAGAAAGTTTTTAGATGTTTTGATTTTGAATATAAAAGATAAAGAAATATTCCCGCCACGACGCTTGATTCACGTTTTCATGTTTTGAGATTTATCGATATGTTTCTGTCGAGGTACTTGATAATATGTTTCCATCTCGTCGTTCGAAAATGACTTTGATGTTTTTAAATTGTAAAAATTTGTTTCTATTGAGACGCTTGAAAATTTGTTTCCGTCACGGTGCTTGATGATTTTATATTTTTGACCCTTCTTGGTGCTTGTATATGTTTCATTCCGGCTTGATCGGGGCGCTTATTATGGGGTCCAGACCATCAGAAAATGACTGGCCCACTACCCGTCAACATGGTCCATACACTGTCTGATTTGTGCGCGCGACCGATTAGTCTACAATCGATATGTATTTTGAAAAGTTTGCATTAAAGATTTATTTTTGATTTACAAAATATTTATGTTATGGGGTAAATGATTTCAAAAGAGTTACATTTTGATTTTGATGCATTTCGATATTGTTTATGATAGTATACGACATGATATGTTTCTGTCACGACACTTGTATATGATTTTTTTTTTATAGTTTTATAATTTGATATGATATATTTTCGTTGCGATGCTTGTATATGTTGGACAATTATGACCCATAGCGTCACTATTTGTACAGATCATGGTGTTGTTGTACAAATTAACTATGTAACAAAGTAGATTGCACTCTTATCATTTGTGATTAGATCACCAAGATGTATAAATCATAGGAGGTCCCTATGATTTGTTCCTGGATTGAGAATGATATGAGACAGTATAAGTCCACGTAGGATAAATCATTAAATATCCCTAGTCAGAGTATTATCGAGATTGGACATCAATAAATACGTAAAAGACTAGTATTACACTTGTGCGCGTTGTGAGGGCACAACAACATAGTTCTCATATATTTGGGTATAGGATACTCATACAAGTATAATAGGAGGTTGTGTTTTACCGATGGTACGGGAAACAGCTTCGCTCTGGATAGACCATCTCGGAATTCCATTGGTAGTATGACTATGTGTCTATGGAAGTCCGAAATCAGGGTAGGTGTATTTGGTCTTAACCTGAGACTTGCACCGCTAATACTTAAGACAATCAATATACTTTGGTTGCGGTCGTCCAGGGTTTAACAGGTTCTGTGTACGCCAATGCTAGGTATATTGAGAATCATAGTGTGTTGGGTGTGATGTCAAGACGGAAGTATCACTCCAGTCATAGTGGAGATGATGGTCACGTAGGATATGGTAATAGTACTCTTAAGTACTGTAGTCATCGGGATAAAATGACAAGGTCATGTTTATCCGATTATAGAGACTAGTTACCAGACATCCGATATGTGCTTCGTACGGGGCAGACACAATTCCAGCCCCAGGCCTAGCACGTGATCATCCGATACTGGACAGAAATAAGCAATACTACATATATTACGCCTGATATATATTGCTTATTCCTGTAAGCATGTTTCTGGAGAATTGGGTAGGCATGACGCTTTGCTAGAAGCCAACCTTGTCTTGTAAATCGGTATAAACGTAGTACGAGGTACTTATATATTCGGATAGTCCGACGACCGAATTTACTGCCAACATATCCGGGGATCTCATGGGTCACTTCCCGAAGATTCACCGATGACGTATGACTCGTACTTTTATTAATCTAGGATTAATTAGATGAGAGAGAAAATTAATCTGGGATTAATTGCGGAGATATTTTATCTGGGATAAAATATCATTTAAAGAGAGATAACGATTAATTTGGAATTAATTGATAAATTAATATATTCGATATATTAAACGAAATTGGATTTCGACGCGGAATTGAAATTAGATTTTAATTCGGGTGAACGAGTTGATTTAGAATTAATTCGTTAGCGACATGAATGGTGATTTTGCTAGGCAAAATCATTTAATTGCGTCGCGACGGAAAATTCGTTAATTTGGAATTAGCGAACCCGAGCCCACGAGTGTTTGCGAGCGCATTCGCATTTCGAATTTGAGTGCGGCACGCAAGTCACCTCAAGCATTAAATCATTAGTCACATCAAGCGTCAAATCAAATGTCACTTTGAGTGATGTGACAAGTTGTCACTTGATTGAGTGATGTGAGTTGATGTGAATAGTGATGGTTGTTGGAAAGTTAAAAGGCTTGTACCTTTGACTTTTGAAAATTGAAAAAATGGTATTTGTTAATTTATTTTTGGAAATTTAAAAAACAATTACACTTTTTCATTTTCTCTCTCTTGGCATACGGTTTTGAGAGCCAAAAACACTTCACTATCTCTTCACCATTTCTTCTCTCTCTCGCCCAAAAGGGGCTGCTTCATCTTCTATCTTCTGTCTTCTGTTTTGCCGAGGAAATGGAGGAGAAGCAAATGATTTTTGTGGCAAAAATCAAGGTGCTAGCACACATAGAGTTATCCTAAGGTGATAGGGAAGTCATTTAGTGAGCTTGGAATCACCATTGTTAAAGCTTGGAGCTTGAAGATGAAGATGGAGTCAAAATACCCACAATGACCAAATCCATGGAGGCCAAACCAGTGAGTTTGCCGAGCTTGACAGAGGAAGGAAATGGAGTTTTGTTGTTAATCGCATCACTCAACCATTCATTGTGAGTATTCTGCACCTCCTTTGATTGTATTCACATGTTATTTTCTTGCTTGATAAATGATCTTGGGAACCTTAGAGGAAACCAACAGTATAGAGGTTTGTCCAACTGTAGTGGGCTGACCCAACCCTCTGTCGACAAGGGATCGTTTCATTCATTGTCCGATCTGTGCGTGCGATTTGGGCATTGAGCTCTTGTTTATGTTTCGTCCAGTTGCGTTATGCTGGATGCTCGATGTGGATTTACGATGATGGATTTTGAAACTGATTTTGTTTATAGTAAAAGTGTTTTTCAAATGTATTTTAGAAATGGGTTTTGAAAGAGATCATTTTACGTTTTCCATTGTAGTGATGACAAAAATTGATAAATTTCAGACTATCAACATCATAAGAGCATGTAGGATTATTTGTCACTTCTGGCTGTGACAATGGATGTATTTATTGATATAAAGTTTATATTCGTTACGAGAGTATATATGTAAGTTAATGGTTAGTCACATATCTTTTAAGTATTGTGATGGCTATGTATGTTATGTTGTCCGCCATACAAAATTATATGTGCGATGGGATATGTACGTATATAAATTTTGATATTAATATCGTTTATAGATATGATATGAGTAGGCACTGCATTTTTGCATGTAAGTCCCGATGATGAGCCTCGAATGGAGGCACTACCTTTTTAGTTGCGGAAAGCGGTCGTCGGAAGGGAAAGGTCAAGAATTGACATTTTTTTGTTGGATTTGGTTCGCTCGTTCAAGCTTCGGGTTCGCTCGTTCGGTCTCAGTTTTAAAATTATCCTCGACCCAAACCCATATCTCACAATTCCTACCCAAATAACCAAAAATCACTCTCTCCAAAAAATTCCCTCCCAAACACTAACCAACGAAACTAAACGACCAAAAACCAACCACCAAGCAACAAAAATCCAAACCGCCCATTCCTATCACTCATGCAACCACTACCCATGACAAAACCCATTCCACCACCACAACTCCCACGTGAATCATCTTCACAAACCATTCCTTCACAAACCACTCATTCAATACCCATAAACAAAGCATTTCACCAAGCCAAAAACCAAGCACTAGCCAACAAAATAATAAACTAATCAACACCCACTAGCCTGACCAAAATACAAAAACCCTAACAAAGCCACTTATGCCCACGTGAACCAACCCATGCAAACAAAGTTTAGCGATCAAACAAAAAACAAAAACCCTTAACCACCCATGACCAAACCCATACAATGCATGCATTATTCAAACACCCACCCTAGCCTCACAAACCCAAACCATCAAAAACCCTTCACGCCCATCATCACTCCACTCACCAACTTGAACTAGCCAATAACCACCCTCCATGCCTCTCACCCATACCTCTCTCTCACTTCAGAAACCATATAAACCCAATGGACCTTCACTCACGCAGGGGGAACTCATTTCAGGGAAAATAAACCTAAAATCCTTGACTCTTATCTCTCCACTCTCGGCAAAAACTGCCCCTTCAGCAACACACAGTCCACGCAAATCTCACAGCCCAAGCCCCTCTCGGTAGCAGCTCATTTCATCAGCCCCTTGCCTCACGCAGGACCCGACTCCCTCACACAACTCTCACTCAAAGCCACAAGCACACTCAGCCTCACTGCCCATGCACCGACAGAAACATAATAAGCCCTAAGCAAATGACTCCTGGAGGCCCCTGACTTCACCTTCCGCTCATAGCCATTTTCACGCCAAAACGCCCAACCCTTACTGCCTCTTTCCCCACGAACACTGCAAGCAACTCACGGACCTTCAACAAACCGACTCAGCCCCTCAATCACATGGCACCTCTCTCCTGAACCACCCATCCTAGCCTCCATCAACGCATAAACAACTCACCCTAAATGAACCCCCATACAGAAACAATAAACTCACGTAACTATCCCTAGACTCATGGCTTCCCCCTCATACTCACACGTCCCTTAGCACACTAATCTTTCATGCACAACACACTGCCTCCTCGCCATTATCACTCAGCCCCTTCCTCTCTCGGCAACTCCCTAGCCACTGCACATATATTTCTCACTCACGACACAGCCCCTTCCTCTCTTAACAGCAGCTCCTCTCCATGTAAATAACAGCCCCTTTACGCCACTGACCAGCTCCTGAAACACACACACAGCCATCACACCACTGATCTCCATGAACAAACTCACTGCCACCATCACGCATCAGCCCCTTCACTGCCCCTGACCACGCACCAGCCCACTGCACCACTTCACGCCAAACTGCCATGAACAAGCCATATAAAACAGCTCACGCTTCAACCATGCACACGTGGAAACCATCCATGCTCACCTCTCTCAAAGCCACGTGAAACAGCCTCTAATACAGCCCAAACACCGAACAAAACCAAGACAGAAAACTTCCCAAAAATCATCCCAGAACCGTCCCAAAATCGGCCTAAAAATAGACTAAGAAATAACGAGTAAAACAGAGAAAACAGCGAGCGGAAACCGTGAGTGAAAACGGACAAACCAGTGAAAACAGCGAAAAGAGTGAACCAGTGAAAACAGCGGAAACAGCGGACCAGTGAAAATAGTGGAAACGATAACCCTTCCGGCTCCGTAAAACGCACTCCCGGAAAGCGACTAAAAGGTTAGACCTTAGGGCACCCTTTTTGTTTATTATCCTTTATTTAGTTATTTTATTGTTTTATTTCGCATGAGTATTGTGGATTGATGTATGCTGTGATTTCCGGGTGAACGGAATATGTGTCCTCTCTTATGGTATATCAGATGGAAACCCAGACGTAAATTCCGTAGCCGAATCCGAATGGACGGTATTGCGGTTTGCACTCGGGATACAATGCCCCGTACCACTTGATAGACACACGTATTTCATTTCACCCAACCTTGTATTCGAGCATGATTAGGCCCAGTATGTTATTTATTACTTAAGCATGATTAGGTCGTTATTATGTTATTTCTTTATGCATGTTATAGTTATTTTCTTTCGTAATAGGAGTTTAATCTACGTTTATGCCTAGGTTGTTATTTATTTTTCGTGTTTGATAATTCAACATGCTTATGAGATTATTGTGTGTTACCGTATGCTTGCCGTTATGATGACTTACTTTTAAAGCATGATGACTTAGACATATGATTTATTTTTATGAATGCGAACTAGATTTAGGTTATTCTTGGACATGTATGCTGTGTAGGCTTAGTTAAATTATTGCACAAATCCGTTCATTACAAGTGGCATAAGTAAGGAACCATTCCGAACCCAACGGTTTGAGGTCTTCCCGTGCGAGGGGTGAGTGCAGCCTTAAATCATTTTCCCGGTTCACACCGGGTGGCGACTCCATTTTATTCTCCGGTTTAGTCCCCCGCAGGCTACTCCGTACTCCCAACCGGGCCGCGAGCCCAGAAAAGCGTCGTCCAGTTTCTATTGTCTACAGTCTGGCGACTCCACTGGGATAGAGAATCGGCCCCGAAATAATGTCTTGTAATGTTTGTGATTTGTGCTTTAATTAACCATGTCTACTGTGGGTTTAGGGAGTTTAATCAAAGGCATTATTAAGGCTAGGTGATAGTTTGATGTCTTCCTTCACTCACTACCTTTCTATAAGGAAAAGCTGTGAAGGCACCTAGATAATCATCTACTTGTAGCCTACTATGATAGACTAATTTGGAGGACTCGTTGTTTATTCCTGACACCAAGCGATAAGAGCCTAAGGGGCTGGGTACTTAAGAGAGCCTCGCTCCACCCTCCCTCTGGGGAATCTACAACGGGAAATCCATTTGACAGGCAGTCACACATCGTAACTCGTTGGCACGTACCGTAAGGTATAAAAAAAGGTGTGCTCACTTGGTCGTTTGAACCCTTGAGTGGGGAGTTCTAGTTGTGGGAAATCCTTCGTCAGCGAGAGCTTTTGTTTACACTCCTGAAACCTACATGTGAACCTTAGTTGTATGACCCTTAGAAAATATTTATTTATGCTTGTGTTTTGGACCATCGTCATTTGGATTCAGTTGGACCTCTTGTCAAGAGATATGAACTTGTTGGGCCATTTAAATTGGGACAAGTTCATGTCCTTTGACAATTGAGCCCAAAGCTTCTAAAATGCCGATGGGCCATTTTTGTGTTTAGGCCTCTTATTATTTGAAGTTGTTTAGCCATGTTATTGTAAAAGTATAAACTTGTTGGGCCTTTTCAACTGGGACAAGTTTGCACCGCGCAATAGTATGATTGAATACTTTAAAATGATAACGGGCCAATTAGTGTAAAATCCTTTTATGAGCTTATTTATTCCATACATCTCACGCATTTCATGCATACACGCATCATGTTAACCCTTTTGTGTCTTAAAAGCCATCATAGATTCCCGTTGGGTTAGGAAAGCAGAGGGACTCGTCAAGAGACCGTCAGCCAACATGAGCGAGTCAGCCAACGAGGGATCTCGCCTGGATCAATTGGAGACCAAAGTAATCGAAATTATTGAGATATTGCAAGTTTTGACCAATGTTGTGGTCAATTTGGCCGCACTTCGTATAGCCAATAACAGGGACAGATTGCAGCTGTATTTTACCTGAAGGAAAGAAGATTGAGCAGTCACCAAGGGAATTGGTGGAAGGCCTAGCCCAACGGGATAGGAAACATATCCATGCATGCATACATGTAACGTACTTGCAATTCTTGTGTTTGTCCTATGTTTGCAGGTTTTAAACAGAAAGGGAAGAACTAACAGGAGGAAACACATGGCGCCAAGGAGCACAATGAAGGTCTCACCCATCAAGAACATGGAGTATCTCCATACATGTATACGTATGCATTACATGCACACGTCTTTATTCTGTTGTTTTGTATTCGCAGGTTTTTAAGAGAAAAAAGGCAAAGCGACAAAGATCAAAAGGTGGCACAAGCACTGAGGACGACATTGAAGCCACCTTGACAGATGGATTTCGGTCATGTCTGGCTGAAGACCATGAATTTAGCGCTAGCAGGGAGGCAACCCATGTACTTTGTTGCAATTTCTGTTTTCATGTTTTGTGTATACATGTTGTAGAATTTTTAATTTTGTGTGTTATTTTTGTAGGTAAAAGCACAGACGGAGCATTTTAAGATGGAAGGAATGGTATTTGGACAATCACAAAGATGGGAGCTAATTCATTAGTGGTGGCTGAGTAAAGAAAGAATTCTTGAAACACATCCTAATGAATTTATACCAAGCGAGTGGCGTATTGAGTACACAATTCTGTTGCCTTAATTATTGCTTTTCCTTTGTTGTTTTCTTTTATTTTCGTAGATAGAATCCAAGGCTTTTTGACATTTCATGACTTCTTTTGTTGTTTTCTTTTATTTTCGTAGACAGGATCCAAGACCTTTTGACATTTCACGACTTCTTTTGTTGTTTTCTTTTATTTTCGTAGACAGGATCCAAGACTTTTTGACCTCTCACGACTTCTTTTGTGGTTTAGCTAACAATCGTTCTGTGGAAGATATTAGTGCAATTATTACTCACCCCTTTTCAGGTTCTAGAAATTCAGCTCAACATTTCTCTCCTCAACACATCCAGATATACATCCAAGTAAGAGAAAGAAAATGGAAGCAACTTCACAGCAGCGATTCAAGTGAATTTTTGTTTTCTGTGGATCCAACACTGGTAATAAACCCGAATTCATTGAGGCTGCGAAGGAATTGGGGCGAGTCATGGCTGAGAAGAATATACATCTAGTATATGGCGGTGGAAATCTTGGGATAATGGGAAGCATTTCAAAAGCCATTCAGGATGGTGGCGGTTATGTTTTGGGAATCATCCCAAGACCTTTGGCGGACGAACAGTTAATTGGACCAACAAATGAAGATGAACGTGTCATATCAGGTATGTCTGAACGATTCTATGAAATGATCAATACTGCGAATGCGTTTATTGCGTTACCAGGTAGACTTGGTACCCTTGAAGAAATATTCACGGTTGCATCATGGGAACATTTAAACATTCATCGGAAGCCCATTGGGATACTCAACATTGTACATTTCTTCGATTTTCTGTTTGTATTTCTCGCGGAAGCCAAAAAACATGAATTCGTCACCAAATCTGTTGAAGATATTTTCTTGACTGCAACAAAGGCCGAAGAGTTTAATGATCAGATCATAGCTTTTGAACTGAAGCTCGACCCTATCCTCTCCAAATTGGACTGGACAGATGGTGATCGTGGCAAGAAGCGCAGATTGGACATTGATCTTAATCAGTGATGTTTCCTACTGACCAGGTATTACAGACATGAAATATTTGAAAGTTTGTACTCTAGTTTAATTGTTGAAAAAAATAAAAAAAAATAAAAAAAAATGAGAGAGATAAGTCTTTGATGGTTAGACATGTGTCCGGTGATGACATTGTATGTTGTAGGGAGAAACCCTAGAAACGATAAGTGCGAGACGCGCTCTCGTCCGGTATTCTGAATGGATTGATCTCAGTTAGACTCACGTGCACTTGATTGCGGGATCTCAGCGGTAGAAGCCTGAGTGGTTGGCAAGGTGACTAGTTGAAGAGATGATGGATTAGTGAATGACCGTTTACCTGGAAGTCCACCCTGGTTTACTGATGCTATGATATATGATATGGTTGGATATAAAGAAAAAGTCTCTGAAATAAAAAGAAAAGAAAAAAAAATAGACCATCTATAACCGATAAGCGTGAAGCTACCAATGGGTGAGTATTAGGACCACCATGAGGAGAAATGCTACCTTAAAGGGTAGGTGTGTCAGAAAAAGAAAAGAAAAGAAAAGAAAAGAAAAAAGAAAATTCAAAATGAAAAGAAAGAGAAAAAAGAAAAAAGACGAAGACCATATCATGTTGAGTACGCCGAAGTAATCACAAAACGTGATTAAGACATCCAGGTTGGTTAGACCCACTGGTTCGATTCTCCAAAGCAAAATCATCGAGTTGGCCCACTTAAGGAACAAGCTGCGAAAGAGCCTTAGCGCACACAGACACACACTAGGAGTCTAGTTCAGATCACTTATTCAGACGATTGGAGTTGAGTGTATCAAGTACTTTGAAGGTTCTCTGGTTTTGACACAAAGCATTCGTTGAGAACGAAAATATGTTTAGTTGTTAAGATTGTCTCGATGAGAGCAATATAGTATGTTGAAATAAATCGTTTTCATCATTATCAATCTTTGCCGGGTACGTCACTCTGGGGGCGAGGCCCACATCATTATCAGTCTTTGCCGGGTACGGCATTCTGTGGGTTGAGGCCCACATCACAATCAGTCCTTGCCGGGTATGGCAATCTGGGGGCGAGGCCCACATCACTATCAATCTTTGCTGGGTATGGCAATCTAGGGGCGAGGCCCACATCATCAGTAACATCCTTGCCGAGTATGGAAATATGGGGGAGAGGCCCATATCAGTATCGGTCTGGGGGTGAGGCCCATATCAGTATCGGTCTGGGGGCGAGGCCCACATCAATATCAGTTTGGGGGCGAGGCCCATATCAGTATCAGTCTGGGGACGAGGCCAATATCAGTATCAGTTTGGAGCGAGGCCCATATCAGTATCAGTTTGGGACGAGGCCCATATCAGTATCAGTATGGGGCGAGGCCCATATCAGTATCAGTTCAGGGTCAAGGCCCACATCAGCATCAGTATCAGTCTGGGGGCGAGGCCCATATCAGTATCTGTTTGGGGCGAGACCCATATCAGTATCAGTTTGGGGGCGAGGCCCATATCAGTATAAGTCTGGGGGCGAGGCCCATATCAGTATCAGTTGAGGAACAAAGCCTACAGACAGCTCAGTTCAGGAACAAAGCCTACATTCAGCTCAGTTCGGGAACAAGGCTCAGGGGCGAGGCCCACATTCAGTACAGTTCGGGAGCAAAGCCCACAGTCTGCTCAGATCAGGGAATAAAGCCTACATTCAGTACAGTTCAGGGACAAAGCCCACAGTTAACACAGTCAGGGAACAAAGCTCACTCTCTATAACAGTTTGGGAACAAAGCCCACGGTCAACAAAATTCAGGAAGAAAGCCTAGGGGAAAAAAGCCCTATCTCAACACAGTACGGGAAGAAAGCCTAGGGGAATAAAGCCCTACCTCTACACAGTAAACAGTTCGGGAATAAAGCCTTATCTTAACACATTTCGGGAATAAAGCTCGGGGGAATAAAGCCTTATCTCAACACAGTTCGGGAACAAAGCTCGAGGGAATAAAGCCTCATCTTAACACAGTTCGGGAATAAAGCTCGGGGGAATAAAGCCTTATCTCAACACAGTTCGGGAACAAAGCTCGGGGGAATAACACCCTATCTTAACACAGTTCGAGAATAAAGCTCGGGGGAATAAAGCCTTATCTCAACACAGTTCGGGAACAAAGCTCGAGGGAATAAAGTCTCATCTTAACACAATTCAGGAATAAAGCTCGGGGGAATAAAGCCTTATCTCACCACAGTTCGGGAACAAAGCTCGGGGGAATAACGCCCTATCTCAACACAGTTCGGGAACAAAGCTCGAGGGAATAAAGCCTCATCTCAATACAGTTCGGGAACAAAGCTCGGGGGAATAACGCCCTATCTGAACACAGTTCGGGAACAAAGCTCGAGGGAATAAAGCCTCATCTCAACACAGTTCGGGAACAAAGCTCGGGGAAATAAAGCCCTATCTCAAAACAGTTCGGGAACAAAGCCCAGAAGACTAAAGCACTTTGCCATCACAATCAACATAATTGGGGAATAAAGCCCGCATTCATTACAGTCAGGGGAACAAAGCTCACATTCAGTACAGTTCAGGAATAAAGCCTACATTCAGCACAGTTCGGGAAGAAAGCCTAGGGGAATAAAGCCCTATCATGACACAGTTCGGGAAGAAAGCCTAAGGGAATAAAGCCATATCTTGACATAGCTCGGGAAGAAAGCCTAAGGGAATAAAGCCCTATCTTGACACAATTCGGGAAGAAAGCCTAGGGGAGTAAAGCCTTATCATAACAGTTCAGGAATAAAGCCCATGAGAATAAAGCTCTCTCTCAGCACAGTGCGGGAATAAAGACCACCCTCAAAACAACTCGGGAATGAAGCTCAGGGGAATAAAGCCTTATCTTGGCACAGTTTGGGAACAAAACCCAAAGGTCAAAAGCATCTCAGGACAACATGTAAGTTAAGTAACACCTGGCGAGCCAGGTAAGTAAAAAATGCATTGCACGTACTTTGATAGGATTGTCACTGTCACACACTACACAAGCCCCATCAAAGTGGGGGAGACTGTAGGCACTGCATTTTTACATGTAAGTCCCGATGATGAGCCTCGAATGTAGGCACTACCTTTTTAGTTGCGGAAGTCGCGGAAAGTGGTCGTCGGAAGGGAAGGGTCAAGAATTGACATTTTTTGTTGGATTTGGTTCGCTCGTTCGGTCTCAGTTTTAAAATTATCCTCGACCCAAACCCATATCTAACAATTCCTACCCAAATAACCAAAAACCACTCTCTCCAAAACAATTCCCTCCCAAACACTAACCAACGAAACTAAACGACCAAAAACCAACCACCAAGCAACAAAAATCCAAACCGCCCATTCCTATCACTCATGCAACCACTACCCATGACAAAACCATTCCACACCACAACTCCAACGTGAATCATCTTCACAAACCATTCCTTCACAAACCACTCATTCACTACCCATAAACAAAGCATCTCACCAAGCCAAAAACCAAGCACTAGCCAACAAAATAATAAACTAATCAACACCCACTAGCCTCACCAAAATACAAAAACCCTAACAAAGCCATTATGCCCACGTGAACCAACCCATGCAAATAAAGATTAGAAAACAAACAAAATACAAAAACCCTTAACCACCGATGACCAAACCCATATCATGCATGCATTATTCAAACACCCACACTAGCCTCACAAACGCAAACCATCAAAAACCCTTCACGCCCATCATCACTCCACTCACCAACTTGAACTAGCCAATAACCACCCTCCATGCCTCTCACCCATACCTCTCTCTCTCACTTCAGAAACCATATAAACCCAATGGACCTTCACTCACGCAGGGGGAACTCATTTCACGGAAAATAAACCTAAAATCCTTGATTCTTATCTCTCCACTCTCGGCAAAAACTGCCCCTTCAGCAACACACAGTCCACGCAAATCTCACAGCCCAAGCCCCTCTCGGTAGCAGCTCATTTCATCAGCCCCTTGCCTCACGCAGGACCCGACTCCCTCACACAACTCTCACTCAAAGCCACAAGCACACTCAGCCTCACTGCCCATGCACCGACAGAAACAATAATAAGACCTAAGCAAATGACTCCTGGAGGCCCCTGACTTCACCTTCCGCTCATAGCCATTTTCACGCCAAAACGCCCAACCCTTACTGCCTCTTCTTCCCCACGTACACTGCAAGCAACTCACGGACCTTCAACAAACCGACTCAGCCCCTCAATCACATGGCACCTCTCTCCTGAACCACCCATCCTAGCCTCCATCAACGCATAAACAACTCACCCTAAATGAACCCCCATACAGAAACAATAAACTCACGTAACTATCCCTAGACTCATGGCTTCCCCCTCATACTCACACGTCCCTTAGCACACTAATCTTTCATGCACAACACACTGCCTCCTCGCCATTATCACTCAGCCCATTCCTCTCTCGGCAACTCCTTAGCCACTGCACATACATTTCTCACTCACGACATGTAAATAACAGCCCCTTTACGCCACTGACCAGCTCCTGAAACACTCACACAGCCTTCATACCACTGATCTCCATGAACAAACTCACTGCTACCATCACGCATCAGCCCCTTCACTGCCCCTGACCACGCACCAGCTCACTGCACCACTTCACGCAAAACTGACCTTGAACAAGCCATATATCACAGCTCACGCTTCAACCATGCACACGTGGAAACCATCCATGCTCACCTCTCTCAAAGCCACGTGAAACAGCCTCTAATACAGCTCAAACACCGAACAAAACCAAGACAGAAAACTGCCCAAAAATCATCCCAGAACCGTCCCAAAATCGGCCCAAAAATAGACTAAGAAATAACGAGTAAAACAGAAAAAACAGCGAGCGGAAACCGCGAGTGAAAATGGACAAACCAGTGGAAACAGCGAAAAGAGTGAACCATTGAAAACAGCAGAAACAGCGGACCAGTGAAAACAGTGGAAACGATAACCCTTCCGGCTCCGTGAAACGCACTCCCGGAATGCGACTAAAAGGTTATACCTCAGGGCACCCCTTTTGTTTATTATCCTTTATTTAGTTATTTTATTGTTTTATTTCGCATGAGTATTGTGGATTGATGTATGATGTGATTTCCGGGTGAACGGAATATGTGTCCTCTCTTACGGTATATCGGATGGAAATCAGGACGTAAATTCCATAGCCGAATCCAAATGGACGGTATTGCGGTTTGCACTCGGGATACAATGCCCCATACCACTCGAGAGACACACGTATTTCATTTCACCCACCTTGTATTCGAGCATGATTAGGCCCAATATGTTATTTATTACTTAAGCATGATTAGGTCGTTACTATGTTATTCTTTATGCATGTTATAGTTATTTTCTTTCGTAATATGAGTTTAATCTACGTTTATGCCTAGGTTGTTATTTATTTTTTTCGTGTTTGATAATTCAACATGCTTATGAGATTATTGTGTGTTATCGTATGCTTGCCGTTATGATGACTTACTTTTAAAGCATGATGACTTAGACATATGATTTATTTTTATGAATGCGAACTAGATTTAGGTTATTCTTGGACATGTATGTTGTGTAGGCTTAGTTAAATTATTGCACAAATCCGTTCATTACAAGTGGCATAAGTAAGGGACCATTCCGAACCCAACGGTTTGAGGTCTTCCCTTGCGAGGGGTGAGTGCGGCCTTAAATCATTTTCCCGGTTCACACCGAGTGGCGACTCCACTTTTATTCTCCAGTTTAGTCCCCCGCGGGCTACTCCGTACTCCCAACCGAGCCGCGAGCCCGGAACAGCGTCCTTCAGTTTCTGTTGTCAACAATATGGAATGACCTGATGTGAAATAAAATGAGTTCCTTTTAAATTGTGAATGGAATGGATAGTATGAAATATGTATTATGTTTTGTTTTGTTTTTGATGTTGTATCTGATCGCTTGCAAAGAACCTATTTTATGTTCTTCGTTACTGATGATGCATATGATGGACTTATGGAATTTGTGTTCGACGTTCTGTTTCTATGAGGAATTACCTTGAAACGGTTTGAGCGTGATTGTATGGATGAGTGTGAATTGAGATGATATGTTTGATGTGTTATTGGTATAAAATGTATGATTCGATATGTTTGGTTTCAATATAGCATAGTTTGTTTGGAGTATAAATACGTAACTTTTGAAAAGGTGTAAATTGAGGTGACTTCATAATACGGACAAGATGGTAATGTACGTGTGATCGGTTCCGAATGATCCGACATAAGAACAGAGAAATTTCGAGGACGAAATATTTATAAGTGGGGAGAATGTAATATCCCGATTTTTCAGAGTAGTTCTAAAAATATTTCCGAATTAAAGTTAAAGATTTAGAACGGGATGATATTCAAAAATCAGAGTTTCTATGTTAGAAAATAGATCGAAATATATTAAAGTGATGTTTCCTCACATTGGAAAACGCGTGATTTCGAGAACCGGTTACGCGAGCTCTGATTATATCGTTATACGCATAAAATTTTCTTATTTAGGCTATAAATATTGCAAACGAACTCCGATTGAGTTGATTCTTGAACCATCAAACATATTTTTCCGAGTCGAATAACTTTCATGTTGAACATTTTTTGAAATTTACATTAGAAGGGCTTCTAAAATATGAATTTTCGAGAATATTCCATGGCTGAGACCTGATTACAATTTTCGGGGGTTTGAACGTAAATTTCAGAAACTTCTCTATAAATACCCATAGTTTTTACGTATTACAAAAAAGAAAAAATATTACAACTCTCCCAAATCGACCATCATCCCAAAATCGACCATTGCGAACAGTTGGTCACGCCGGCGGCCTATCGGCCACCGCCGGCCGACGCAACCAGTTATGGGGTGCACCGGCCACCCCTCCATCTTATAGTGGCCGGCGGCGGCACCCACAATTCCAGCAACGTGATATTCATAGATTTGATATATATATATATATATATATGTGTGTATGACGATTCTGAATGATAAATCAATATTTCTCATGTATATACTTGTGTATGAGAAATCGTGTGATGAGTTTGTGTCACGTGATATGTTTGCATGTGTGTATATTTAATTGATTGATGTTCTCGTGGTATAGAATTCGAGCTGGTTAGGAATCCGTTCGGACGAAATTCATTTCATACCTATTCTAAAATAGGTAATAAGTCACGTACGAGCATTGTATGTGTTAGCAAGCCGTATATGTGTGTTGTTTGATTATATGCTTTGTGTTGTATTGGTTGTTATGTGTGCTTTGTGGTTGGTTGCACGATGATTGTATGTATGTCTGAGTGTATGCATGTGTATGATAGAATTCGTAACATATATGAACTTCTGACATATATGGATAATGTATGCTTATGCGAAATAAATGGATGTTTTGAAAAGTGATGTGAATATCAGATGTTTTAAAGCGTGTTTGTTAAGTTGTATTAGTATGTATGTACGTGTAAGAATTCTGAAATTGTTTCTGCATGAATATAATAGAAATGTGCTATGGTGTGTGTAAATGCATATGAATCCATAATGTCAAGCTATTGTAAGGTTATCATGATTAAAGAAAGTTAAAGATAGTTTGTAATCGAATAGAGGAAAGTTTGATTGATTTGTCGATTTGATGGTATTCCAAAGGTGGATATTCATGATAAAAGTATAGATGTATGAATTCATGTTTCACGTGATTGAAGTGGATTTGATATAAAATGATATAATCTATGGTATCCGAGATTTGCTTTGCATACTTTGGATGTTAGTTATTAGATTGACACCTATGTAGATATGTAAATATGAAAATTTGATATGGGTTAAGTATAAAGGATAATAACAAGTAATAAATCTGAACTTGGAACAAAATAAATTTAGTAATTCTAACAAACTCCTGATATGTTTGACTTGTTGGTTTTTATACTAGTATAGTTACTATCTGAGTTTTTATAACTCACACTGTAGGCATTGTATTTTTGCATGTGAAACCCGATGATGAGTCTCATTTGGAGGCACTACCTTTTGAGTCACGGAAGCCGCGGGAAACGGATATCGGAAGGGGAAATTCAGAATAAACAAGGTTCACTGTTTTCGTTCGTGATGTGTTCGTGTATGCGTTCGAACGGCAAACAGATTGCGGGCGTTCATGTCGCGTTAGAGGAAGCGTTCGAACGGTGTCGGTAATTCTGGTTTTGCTGCTAGCCTCAACCTAAGCCCAATTAGCCCACCAAGCCCATAAGACACATCCCAATTAAATTAAATATTAATTAAATTAAATGTTAACTAAATAAAATAATTAAATCATTTACCAATTAAATAAAACATAAAATATAATCATACCTAATCTAAACCAATCAAATATAATCATACCAAGTTAAAATCAATCAACCAATATATTATTCCCAAACTTAAAATATTGTATGCCTAATCAACATAAACTAAATATTCAACCTTCCCTATCTAGCCAAGATTTGTCCCCCCTCAATCTTTGACTTCCCTTATCCAACACCAAATCAAATCCCTATTTAATTAGCCAAATCTCTTTCCTTATGAAGCCCTAACCCTTCTCTATATAAACAACCCTAACCAAGACATGAACTCCGCTAGCTCATACACATAAGATACACACAAATCACAAGAGAAAGAAAATAACCCCAAGCCAACACCTCCTCACGCACTCACAAAACCAGCCACTAACCCTAGCCTCACACACTCAAAGCAACAGCGCATCAAATTCATTCAACACCTAGCCCCACTCGTCAGCCCACAAGAAGCCTGCCTCACGCCCTAAACCATACAACCACCAAAACGACCCCTACACATCACCGAAAAACCAGCCCCATAAACAGCCACACATCACCGAAAATCACACCAAACACAGCAGCCCAACATCACCTTAAAACAACGATAAACTACGTCAAAAATAGTAGCCTAAAACACCAAAACAAGACCTGAAACAGTAAGCAGAAAAATACAGAGGAAACGACACCTTCTCTTGTTTCATGTTGCGTTGATTTATTTATTTATTTTTCGTCACTTGAATTCTGTATGTTATTTATTTATGCATGATTCAATCGAGCGCATGGGCTTGGTAAGTGGAATGAAAGATCCCTTATGGGGAGGGGTTAAAACCATTTACCACGATGCTTTGCCGCGCTGGTTGATGTGTGTTCGGATTAGATGTAAGATGTGTTCAATTGGGCATACTTAGTTTGATATGATTGGCTTTATTTTGTGTGTATGATGCGATCGAGCGCATGGGCTTAGTGAGTTAGTCCAAGGGTCCTCTATTTGAGAGACGAAGAGCCTAAAAGGCCACCTTTGTGACACTACTTCGCCGCGCTGGACGAAGTGTGTTTGGGTTGAATGTACGTTCAATTAGGCATACGAAGTCCTACACTTTTATTGTCTTTATTTCATGTGTTGTGATGTGACGCGCATGGGCTTCGTATGTTGGTCTAAAGGTCCTCTCTTTGAGAGACCAAGAGCCCCAAAAGGCCACCTTTACAGCAGTACTTCGCCGCGCCCCTTTATTTTGTTGTTTATGTATCGCGTCCTATTTCATGCATCAGGTCTATTCCCGTTCGAACGCGTTTACAAACGCAACTCGAACGCGTATTATTTTGCCTTATCATGCATCAGGTCTCATTTTTGTTCGAACGCGTTCACGAACGCCATACGAACGTGAGCATTCTGTTTCATTTCCGTTCGAACGCGTTAACAAACGCCATTCGAACGTGAGCATTCTGTTTCATTTCCGTTCGAACGAGTTATCAAACGCCATACGAACGAGAACCTTCTGTTTACCGTTCGAACGCGTCTAGGAACGCTGCACGAACGCACACGGCAAACAGATCCTCTTGCATCACATTACGACATGTCCATCTTAGCATATAGTTACCCCTTTTCTATGTTATGCATTTGTATTACCCCTCTAGTTGTCTATTTCTGTTATGCGCTTAAATATCTCTTCTTAATATGCATGCTAGTAAGAATGCTATTTGTTTGCGCTTCTGTGTCTACCAATGCGTTAATTAACTTGTATGCTTGCCGTATGATAATCCTTATGTATGCAAATTGAGACATAGATTACATGCAAATAGGTTGTATGCAAATTCAAATATGTGTTACATATAAATTTAGATGAACTTGTTGATGTATGTGTGTGAATGTAGAAGCATGATATTCTTAGAAATAAGTGTTACTGAAGCCTGATTAAATTATTATATAAATCCTTTCATTACAAATGGCACAAGTAAGGGACCATTCCGAACCCAACGGTTTGAGGTCTTCCCTTGCGAGGGGTGAGTGCGGCCTTAAATCTCATTTTCCCGGTTCAAACCGGGTGGCGACTCCATTATTCTCCGGTTTAGTCCCCCGTGGCTATTCCGTACTCCCGACCGAGCTGCGAGCCCGGGACAGCATGCGTCGCCCAGTTTCTGTGTTCCCACAGTCTGGCGACTCCACTGGGGATAGAGAATCGGCCCCGAAATATTGACTTGTGATGTTTTGGATTTATGTTTTAATTGACCGTGTCTATGGTGGATAAAGTGAGGGTTTAATCAAAGGCATTTTGAGGCTAGGTAATGGTTTGGTGTCTTTCTTTATTCACTACCTTTCTAGAAGGAAAAGCTGTGAAGACACCTAGATAGCCATCTACTCGTAGCCTATTGTGATGGACTAATTTGGAGGACTCGTTGTTTATTCCTCACACCAAGCGATAAGAGCCTAAGAGGCTTGGGTATTTAAGTGAGCCTCGATCCACCTTCCCTCTGGGGAATCTACAACGGGAAATCCATTTGACAGTCCGTCACACACCATAGCTCATTGGCACGTACCTTAGTGTATAAAAAGGGGTGCGCTCACTTGGTTGCTCGAACCCTTGAGTGGGGAGACCTAGTTGTGGGCCATCCTTCGCCCGGTGAGAGCCTTTGTCTATACTCTTGCTAACCCACCCATAGACCGGGTTGGCTAAAACAACAATTATTTCCTTGAATATGTGCTTATGGACCATCCTCATTTGGCTTGCAGTTGGACTATGTCAGAAATGGGGGCTTGCTGGGCCATTTAAACTGGGGCAAGTTCGTACCTTATGACTTTTAGGCCCAAAGCTTCTGAAATGTTGATGGGCCATTCCGTAGAAATTATTACTTTGTGTTTGCATTATCTTTTATGCTTGTGCTTGGGAACATCATCGTTTGGATCCATTTGGACCATTTGTCATGAGATGTGAACTCGTTGGGCCATTTAAACTGGGACGAGTTCATTCCTATGACAGTTAGCCCAAAAGCTTCTAAAATGATAATGGGCCGACTTGTTTGAAAATTTTAGTTGATTTAGTATGTTATATATGTTAAATGCATCTCATGCACCCCATGCTTACATACATCATGTTAACCCTTGTGTTCTAAAAGCCATCATAGATTCCCGTTGGGTTAGAAAAAGGGGGAAGACTTACCAAAATACTGAGAACAGACATGAGTGAATCAGATATTGAGGTATCCCGGATAGATCAGTTGGAAAATGGCTTCGCCAAGATTACTGAACAGTTGCAAGCCTTGACTACTACCATGACAAATATGGCTGTGTGCCCCATGCCGGGGGAATTCTGAGAATGTGAGGCGTGATGAGCCTTCGAATGGGTTGGGGGATGATGTCCCCACTTTTGATGATGACATGGCAGAATATGCAACAGGCAGAGTGATTGGGTCTCAGGCAGAATTTCAGAAGCTTCGGGATCAGGTTGAAATAGTTACCCGCAAAATGAGGGGTAAGAACGAGGATTTGCTAGATTATGAGGCAATGACCTTCGGAGAACAGCTGCCAGCTCAGTTTAAAATGCCCGACATGGCCAAGTTTAATGGGAACGGAGACCCGAGGGTCCATCTGCAGCAATATGTCTCACTCATGAGTTCAATGGGCCTATCACAGCGCTAAGTCCAAAAGATGTTTGGGATGTCACTCGAGGGGGCACCTGTGGTTTGGTATCATAGCCTTGAGAAGAAGCTTAAGGAAGATTGGAAGGAACTAGCTGATGCCTTTCTGAAGCAGTATGTTACGGACTTAGAGATTGACTTGTCACTCCGTGATTTGGAGAACACTAAGCAGAAGCCAGAGGAAAGTTTCAAAGAGTATGTGGATCGCTGGAGAAGCCAGCTTTTGAAAATGCAGACTCGGCCCTCAGAGAAGGACCAAATCAAAATGATCATCAAGGGCACCAAGCCCTCTATTTATAGTAAGCTGATGAGGATGACTTCGATGATTTCTGATTTTCGACAGTTGAGGGAAACTGTCATGGATATTGAAGAAGAAGAGGCTGAAAATAGAAAGTTTTATGGCTATAATAGAAGAACTTTTGGGGGGCCTTCTGAGACCAAACCCGCTACTGCCGAGGTCGCTACCGTCAAGAACAGACGATTCTCCAATCTTGGTAGGCCTTTGTCAAATGTATTTGAAAAGCTGAAAATGCAAGGACTTCTAAAACCTTTGGAACCTAGGCCATTTCCGAACCCTGTGCCACCATACCTCAACCTAAACCAGTATTGTCACTTCCATCAAGAAAAAGGCCATGACACCGACAATTGTACCCGCCTTAGGCATGAGGTCCAAAACCTCATTGACTCCCATAAAATACCCAATCCAAAAAAAGAACAACCCAACACACACATGAACCCTCAACCATAAAGCCACTCAACCACCCAGGTTTCTTGCATTAAGATAAGGGATAACAATGAAGAACCATAGGCCAGAGAAGAAAGCAATACTCCGATTAATGAAGTTATTCCTCCTAGTTTATTTGATCCTGCATTTTTAAAAGACATTGATTTTGTCTATTTGTTCGAACCATTTTCTTAAATGATAATAAAGACGTCCATTTCGCTGAATCTCTTCCGCAATATGAGTACATTTGAGAAAAGCATTCAACCGGGGTACTATAAAATTCAGTGATGTTTAGAACAAGGGGAATCCTCGAATAAACAAGCAGAAAAGATAAGATGGCCATTCTGAAATTGGGAAATGGGGGCAGTGAGAATATCAGACTTGGAAGGGAATTAGTTCACCAAGCCGATCAGCGTAGACAGATTGAAGCGGTGGCTTGCCTGAGGAAAGGAAGACTGAGCAGTCACCAAGAGAATTGGCAGAAGAGCTAACCCGACGGGATAGGAACATTCATGCATGCATACACGTAACACATTTTGCATCCTTTTGTGTTTGTTTTATTTTGTGTTCACAGGTTTTAAAGAATAAAAAAGAAAGCGGCAAAGAACAAGCTAATCAGAAACGGTAAAAAGCACAGTATCGGATTCAGGTAATGATTCCAGGGTTGAGGCCCATTTGAGTTTGAGTTTCGGGTATGGCACTCTGGGGGGCGAGGCCCACATTAGCATCAACATCAGTCTTGCCGGATATGAAATCTGGAGGGCGAGGCCCACGTCATTATCAGTAGCTTAGGGACGAGTCCCAGGGTTGAGGCCCATATCAGTATCAGTCTGGGGGCGAGGCCCATATCAATATCAGTTTAGGGCCGAGGCCCACATCAGTATCAGATCGGGGATAAAGCCCACATACAGCACAGTTCGGGAATACATCCCAGGAGAATAAAGCTCTCTCTCAGCACGGTTCGGGAATACAGCCCAGGAGAATAAAACTCTCTCTCAGTACATTCCGGGAATACAGCCCAGAGGAATAAAGCTCTATCTTAACATAGCTTGGGAATAAAGCCCAGAGGAATAAAGCCCACTTTCAAAGCAGTTCGGGAACAAGGCCCAGGGGAATAAAGCTCACATCTAACACAATTCATGAACAAAGCCCACAGTCAGCTCAGATCAGGGAATAAAGCCCACATCTAACACAATTGAGGAACAAAGCCCACAATCAGCTCAGATCAGGGAATAAAGCCCACATCTAACACAATTCATGAACAAAGCCCACAGTCAGCTCAGATCAGGGAATAAAGCCCACATCTAACACAATTCAGGAACAAAGCCCACAGTCAGCTCAGATCGGGGGAATAAAGCCATATCTCTACACAGTTCGGGAATAAAGCACAGGAGAAGAAAACTCTATCTCAACGCAGTTCGGGATTAAAGCCCAAAGGTCAAAGAATCTCAGGATAACAAATGCCGAAAATGGCGCTCCAGAATGGAGCACACACACAACAAATGCTGAAGATGGAACTCCAAAAATGGAGCACGGTTCGGGAATGAACCAGGGGTCGCAGCACCTCACCACCTAAATCAACTCAACACAAGGTAAGTCAAGTGACAGCTGGCGAGCCAGGTAAGTAGAAATGCATTGCATGAGTTTGATAGGATTGTTCAAAGTCACACACTGCACAAGTTCCATCAAAGTGGGGGCGACTGTAGGCATTGTATTTTTGCATGTGAAACCCGATGATGAGTCTCATTTGGAGGCACTACCTTTTGAGTCACGGAAGCCGGGGAAAACGGATATCGGAAGGGGAAATTCAGAATAAACAAGGTTCACTGTTTTCGTTCGTGATGTGTTCGTGTATGCGTTCGAACGGCAAACAGATTGCGGGTGTTTGTGTCGCGTTTGAGGAAGCGTTCGAACGGTGTCGGTAATTCTGGTTTTGCTGCTAGCCTCAACCTAAGCCCAATTAGCCCACCAAGCCCATAAGACACATCCCAATTAAATTAAATATTAATTAAATTAAATGTTAACTAAATAAAATATTTAATCATTTACCAATTAAATAAAACATAAAATATAATCATACCTAATCTAAACCAATCAAATATAATCATACCAAGTTAAAATCAATCAACCAATATATTATTCCCAAACTTAAAATATTGTATGCCTAATCAACATAAACTAAATATTCAACCTTCCCTATCTAGCCAAGATTTGTCCCCCCTCAATCTTTGACTTCCCTTATCCCACACCAAATCAAAATCCTTCTTTAATTAGCAAAATCCCTTTCCTTGTGAAGCCCTAACCCTTCTCTATATAAACAACCCCTAACCAAGACATGCACTCCGCTAGCTCATACACATAAGATACACACAAATCACAAGAGAAAGAAAATAACCCCAAGCCAACACCTCCTCACGCACTCACAAAACCAGCCACTAACCCTAGCCTCACGCACTCAAAGCAACAGCGCATCAAATTCATTCAGCACCTAGCCCCACTCGTCAGCCCACAAGAAGCCTGCCTCACGCCCTAAACCATAAAACAAACAAAAAAACGGCCCCTACACATCACCGAAAAACCAGCCCCATAAACAGCCACACATCACCGAAAATCACACCAAACACAGCAGCCCAACATCACCTTAAAACAGCGGTAAAACTACGTCAAAAACAGTAGCCTAAAACACCAAAACAAGACCTGAAACAGTAAGCAGAAAAATACAGAGGAAACGACACATTCTCTTGTTTCATATTGCGTTGATTTATTTATTTATTTTTCATCACTTGAATTCTGTATGTTGTTTATTTATGCATGATTCAATCGAACGCATGAGCTTGGTAAGTGGAATGAAAGATCCCTTATGGGGAGGGGTTAAAACCCTTTACCACGATGCTTTGCCCGCGCCGGTTGATGTGTGTTCGGATTGGATGTAAGATGTGTTCAATCGGGCATACTTAGTTTGATATGATTGGCTTTATTTTGTGTGTATGATGCGATCGAGCGCATGGGCTTAGTGAGTTAGTCCAAAGGTCCTCTATTTGAGAGACGAAGAGCCTAAAAGGCCACCTTTGTGACACTACTTCACCGCGCTGGACGAATTGTGTTTGGGTTGAATGTACGTTCAATTGGGCATACGGAGTCCTACACTTTTATTGTCTTTATTTCATGTGTTGTGATGTGACGCGCATGGGCTTAGTATGTTGGTATAAAGGTCCTCTCTTTGAGAGACCAATAGCCCCAAAAGGCCACATTTACGGAAGTACTTCGCCACGCCCCTTTATTTTGTTGTTTATGTATCGCGTCCCATTTCATGCATCAGGTCTGTTCCCGTTTGAACGCGTTTACAAACGCAACTCGAACGCGTATGCATTTTGCCTTATCATGCATCAGGTCTCATTTCTGTTCGAACGCGTTCACGAACGCCATACGAACGTGAGCATTCTGTTTCATTTCTATTCGAACGCGTTAACAAACGCCATACGAACGTGAGCATTCTGTTTCATTTCCGTTCGAACGCGTTATCAAACGCCATACGAACGAGAACATTCTGTTTACCGTTCGAACGCGTCTACGAACGCTGCACGAACGCACACGGCAAACAGATCCTCTTGCATCACATTACGACATGTCCATCTTAGCATATAGTTACCCTTTTTCTATGTTATGCATTTGTATTACCCCTCTAGTTGTCTATTTCTGTTATGCGCTTAAATATCTCTTCTTAATATGCATGCTAGTAAGAATGCTATTTGTTTGCGCTTCTGTGTCTACCAATGCGTTAATTAACTTGTATGATTGCCGTATGATAATCCTTATGTATGCAAATTGAGACATAGATTACATGCAAATAGGCTGTATGCAAATTCAAATATGTGTTACATATAAATTTAGATGAACTTGTTGATGTATGTGTGTGAATGTAGAAGCATGATATTCTTAGAAATAAGTGTTACTTAAGCCTGATTAATTATTATATAAATCCTTTCATTACAAGTGGCACAAGTAAGGGACCATTTCGAACCCAACGGTTTGAGGTCTTCCCTTGCGAGGGGTGAGTGCGGCCTTAAATCTCTTTTCCCGGTTCACAACCGGGTGGCGACTCCATTATTCTCCGGTTTAGTCCCACGTGGCTATTCCGTACTCCCGACCGGGCTGCGAGCCCGGGACAGCATGCGTCGCCCAGTTTCTGTGTTCCCACACACACCAAATCAGTTTGATAGTTTTGCAGGTTGGCTACCCGTTGGGTCAACCATTTCAGCTTTGGAAGTCATGCTCGAGACACGGATCACCCAACCAGCAGTCACCCTCGGAATTGTCCTAGGATATGCTTTAGAAAGTGTAGGATTTGTGATTAATATTTTATTTATCGTGCTGAGAACATTGTTTGTAAATATTGAGTAAATGTTTTGATTTCTTATGATGTTGTGGGTATAGCCCTTGAGTGTTGATAGATGATATGGGCACAGAGCCCTTAGGATATGATTTGATGTGTTTTGTGTGGACCTGAGGTCCTTTTGATATGTGATGTTTATTTTGGTCAGTTTGATGCTGGACTGTAATCCATGATGTCCAGTTTTAGGATACATCATACCAGATTCTCGTAAATTTAGAGGCTTATGGAGATGGGTCAATCCTGTCTCCTGCCGATAGCATTCTGCCTCTGGCGGGGTGTTATAATTTACTAAAAATGGCTCACCAAATATAGATAATGTTATTTTTCTGTGATAATTGGCAATAACTTCTCAAATCTTAGTTGAAAAATAACAACAACTAGTAAATGAAAATAATAAAACAAATTCTAAACAGATAAATGAATCAATAAGCTTAAATTTATTTTCGATTCTTTTAATAAACGAATCGAATTAACTCATTTATTAAACGAATATATTTTTTCAAATCCATAATCGCTTTATAGCGAATCTAGTCAAACGAATAAACTAATCTAAACCCAAATTGTAACCCATATAGGGCCCGGTTTCAGGCGCCCACACTCTCAGGGGCTTTGGATGCCTACTTGAGCGCTTGCTGTTGTCCTGGGCACCTATATCGTCGCCCACTGGGGCCTCGGACGCTTATGCAAGCACCCACTAAAGCCCTAGGTGCCCATTGGGACCCTGGGCGCTTGCTTTGGCTCACACTATGGCATTATACTGCACGAGAGCTCAGGCACCAAAAACTGTCACTAGTTTGTAATATTTTTTTGAAAATAATTTTTTTCACAAATTAACTTCAATTTTAGCTTATTTCATCATATTAAGTTTCTCAACTAATGATAGATTATTATATCTTTTTATAATTGTATTTTTGATGAATTTATCATATATTTATGGAGAAATTGGAAGATTATGTAGTGATTTGGTTTGGATTTTTTGTTGAAGGTTTATGTTCTCTAATTCAATTTATGGGGGTAGTCTGGTCCGAAAATTTTTTTTTTGGTCGATAAAATTATATTTTCAAAATTGGGTTAATTAATTTTGAGAATAAAAAAAGTTAATGGGTAAATTTCCCTTAAAAATTTTAAAAATAAAATATGTACTCAATAAATAATTAATTAATAATTTAAGAGTTATTAATATAAATAAATAAATAAATAGTGGAGATATATTATGAACATATGGGTAGAACTAATCCTTAAAAAGCTAGATTTTATATCAGTCCAACTACTCTTGGCTAAACACTGTAATACTAGAGTCACCCTACTTAGTGTTATCCAACTAGTCCGACCGAACACTATATACTAATACAACTATAATATTGGCGTCACCTATGCATTGTACGATTGAAACTGTGAAACATGGTGTTTCTGTAGGAACCATTTTCCTAGCGTAGCGGAAGCATGTTAGGCACCCGGGATCAGACTATAAATTTTTTTCTGCCATTCTCTCCTTAAAACCAAAAGTTACCATCACCAACACTGAGATTTTGCTTCTGTTTTAGACAAAATTTCAGCCCCGGAATAACCCCCGAACAGTAGTGGAAGTTTGGACTATTTTGGACCCGAAACACGCCTAAATCACTACCTAAATCAACCCTTATTTGAGTCGGTTCCCTTTAAGTTTCAGGTCTGATTTTTCTGTAAAAATCAGCCCAAAACACCCCTTAATGTTCCCTAAAATTTCTGGATTAAAAACAAAATGAACCGAGCTCCGTAACACCAAAACTATATGCGGCAGTGAGCAAAAGAATGCTCACTATCGTGGGTCAAAGTGCAAGAGGATGAAGAGGGATTTTGGTTCAATACCAAAAGGAATTTTGTGTTATGTCTCACAACCAACGGAAACTAGTTTGGGTTAGGCTCACAATAATAATTCCATAAACATTTTAGAGATTAAAATCACACAAGTATTTTTTGCTTTTGGTTTTTCTTTGTTCTAATTTTTTCTTTTTCTCAACTCTTGAGAGAATTCCAAGAACAAGAGAAAATGTGGCTAGGTTTTAGAATGCTTGGCTTGGGCAAAAGAAAATCATATTTCATTTTATACTTAGGGTTATTAATTTCAAAAATTAACAAAACCCTTCCTCTCCTGAGCATCAAATTTCGGCCAAGCCTAGGGTTTCTGTCAAAATTTTGTAACACCAAATCTTATATTCAATGTCACAATAATAAAATGGAATGTTACAAAATTAAATTGATTTAATTCCTTATTGAAAAGTTGTAACTTCCATTTCAAACCAAAAGCTTCCAAAAATAATTTTTGTAAATACAAATAATATCTTTATTATATAATATAATTTAATAATTTATAATAAATAATTATCATATAATTATTTATTATAAATACCATATATTAAACTTTAATATATGATTTCAAGTGTGACAAAATAATATTATTAATCATATTAATATTATTTACATATGTGAGTATAAAATTGGACTATCCAATTATATTTAATATGTTATAATATATCGAGCAGCACGAGGACCAAATGGACCTACGGTTCCGAGCTCCAATAATCTCAGAATATTAATTAAGCTCTTAATTAAATATTTTGAATTATTAACTCTGGGTTATTCCATTAAAAATCCGAAGCTGCACTCTCATTGCCGCATATAGATAAATTAAGCCGAACCACTTCGGTGTCCATCGATATAGTCATTACATACGGATTGGCCCTTCACGGGTATCTCATAATTAGAACCGGGTCATAATATCTATTATATCCCTCTAATTATTTTTACCTTAAGTACCATAGATTCTCTAATGAATGATTTATCCATAACCATTATGAATGTTAATCTTTCTATTCGTAATAGAAAGACTTGAGCGCTCTAACAGTTCAAATACCGAATCAACCCTTAAAAAAGATACTCATCCACTTCTCGTAAGAAGGAGTAAACTCCATATCTATGTAAAACATCCTCAGCTACACACCAAACCATGTCTCCAAAGTACGTAGCTATTGGCCGGGATTGCTACACCAATCTCACCTTTGTAAATCAAAGGACATAGCCTGCCATGCAGGAGTTCATAGTACATTCAGGATTAAGATCAATCCATATATGACCATCCAATAGATCGAAATGAATTTCTTTATTTAACGGATATTATAAGAAACTCATTTCCATCTATATGATCACATCATACAAAGTGTCTTCATTCTCATGTCTCCACATGAATGATCTCGGATCAAGGTCGCCATATAATTATATAATGGACCGTACCTATAGATAAATCATAAACAAAGTACCCGCTTTGTTTGCTCTATGTGGACTATTTTAAATTACTAACTTCAGACTTAAATCCTCTTGTGTATGACACTCAAACACTAAGTCTCAAAGCACATGAGTAATCTATGGTAAATGAGATAATTTACAATATGTGATATTAAACAAATACTTTGATAAATGAATAATGCATCATTTTATTTCATAAAATATAATTCTGTTTACATTATATGAAATTCTAGGGCATATATCCCAACTGTTTCTAACCAGTCTTGGTCGACACTTGTAATATAACTATAATATTGGTGTCACCTCCATTTCACTATATGATTGCAACTGTGACACATGGTGTTGTCTTTGATACCATTTGTTATGAACCTATAAGTAGAACTTATCAGTAAAAACCGACTTGTAAGGAGAAGGTGCCCAAAGATTTTAATAAAGTATAATCTCATACTTGATTAATGTGTGGCAAATATACCATAATAATCACTATAAGAAAAGGATATTTAGCATCCAATGATTCAGCGTCGCCACAAAAATAATCGTTAAATGTATCATTTAGCGTCGCCACAAACAAGCGACACTAAAAGTAACAACATCTTTCTTTGAACTTATTAGCGACGTTGTATGTTAGTTTTAGTGTCACCTATGTATTTGGCGTACATTTACCGTCGACTATTTTAAGCGATGATAAAATGACTTGAGATACCACTGTGGGCACATGAGACATCTTCCACACTTAAATGGTAGTCACGTCACCGATCTATTTAGATCAAACCTTCGCCTGTTCGTTGGGTGTGGATAGATCCTCAGGGTGTCCTGTGTGTCGAGATAGGATCCATCAGTTATGTGTACATAGCATAGATAGTCCATTTATGATTAGCAATCAGATAAAATCCATGGGCCCGTGGCACACTTTAGAAGTTAGTTCTAAGTTTTCTTTTAGAGATTGCTAATAGAGACGTCGACGGGATTGTCCCTATAGAGATTTGACGTTTACATCTATATCTCTAGGATATATATGGATACCTGTGACGAAGGAATTATACATATGCCATGACCTCGACCTGTATGATTCAGCGAGTTTATCCGTGGTCGTCATAATTTACGGGTGGGTAAATTATGGACACAAAATTGGATTTCGTGACGGATATGCCTGAATCTAGAGAGTTTTACTAGTGAAATATACTCGTAGAGCACTATGGCAACTTTTATGAATAATATTGATTATTTATAAGTCGTTTAAAAGTTAAACGAAAAATACATGCGAAGGGACCAGATAGTCATTTCCTAATTATTGTGTATTTGTACTTAATGTTAGATTTTGTTAAATACACATTAATTAAATGTCAAATTATGATATTTGACTAATATATATATATATATATATTTGGATATTTAAAGTAAATATTATACATATATTTAAAATATTTGTATTTAAATAATTATTTAATTATTTAATTGTTAAATAATTAAATTAATTAAAAAATATAAATATCTTAAGTTTTGATATTTAATGGAAATGCTTTTAGTTGCTTTTGTTGACTTGTTGAATTTTTCATTAAAGTTGTAATGATCAAAATTGCAAGTTGATAAAACAAACTTTAAATGAAATAAAAGATTTCTAGATATTTGTATTTACCACTCAAAATTCGGCCAAGCCCTTTTTGGAAGAGGTATATATTGTTTTGTTTCATTTCATTAGGTTAACAGTTCATAAGTCACAAAAACAAACACAAAAGTAGTTGAGAGAAAAGTTTGAAAACAAAAGGGAAAGCTTGAAAAATCTTTGTTTTTGTATGTTTTTCTTTAAAGCCTTCAACATAGAAAATGTTTCTAACTTGCTTAACTTCAATATGTGTTGCTTTGATGTTTTCTCTACACTTATAGCTTGTGTTTTAATTGGTTGTGAACTTGAATGAAAGATGTATGCATGTATGATTTCCAAGTGAGCTTGAAATTGTTTCATAAGCTCTCTTTTGATTATTTGATAATCAAGTTGCCATTCTAGAGTTTCTAAGCCACTCATTGATGACCTAGAATTGTTCTTGAGTTGTTTCATGATGGTGAGACTTGTTTGGTGTGGTAAAGAATGAATTAAAGTGTTGGATTTAAAAGATTTGATAAGATTTGTCAATTTGAAGAAATTGTAAAATTAGGGTTCTTAACCCTTTCCAAATTTGGGGATTTTCATATATGTGATGTATTATAGTTTGTATATGATGCATATTAATTTTTGGGTTGATTGGATTTGATCTTGACATGTTTTGAACATTAAATGACCAAATTGTAAAAACTGAATTTTTCTGGGTGTGTTCGGGAATTTGACAAAAATTGGGGATTTGGTTGTAATATGATTTTGATGAGTTGGACTTGTTGGAAATCATTTTAGAAATGATTTAGAATCATCCAAAATTGTATTTGACAATTTTGGGACTAAAATGATCAATTTGTAAAGTTGTGGGGCAATTCGGTAATTACCAAGAAATTTGATTTCTTCTGTAATTTTTCAGAATTTAATAATTGGATAATTAAATAAATAAGTTTATTTGATTGATCCAAGAAAAATTTTGAAATCGGAAAATTTTGATTTTCTGCGATTCTGCTGCGTTACCAGATTTTTGCCATAAAACCCCTACAACTGTGTTGGGGCGGGTCAGTAGGCAGGATCTTAAGGGGATTGAGGGAGGAAGACTCAGAGTAAGACATTCCCTATCAAGACATGACCCGAAGCAGAAGGTTAGTTCACAATCTCAGTTAATGAATCACACTAAAACTACGGTTATCTTCATCATACATACCGAGTAACTAACCCTAGAAAGCTCTATGTGCCCTAAACAATGGCTGAACAAGTAAATCTTCAAAAAACAACTGAATTAAAACACACAAAACAACCCAGAAACACATGCTTGCATATATATAGATAAAAAATAGAAATACACCTATATGAGTAAACCCATCCCTCGTATTTCCACGTGAAAAATGAAGTACATTAGCCTTTAAATAGGCAGCTTGGGCTAATTTTTACCGTCCGATTGAAGCTCGAGGACAGGATCAGTGACATGTATGATGAGGGTCTCACCTGTTGAATTTGGAGGGAAAGACGAGATTGAAGCAATTATTTGGTTGGGATACAACTATCTTCAGTTTTGGCATGCAAGCCATGAGTACGTGACACGTGGCATCTTGAGGAGACGAAGTGGAAGAAGCCCTCGAACGATGTGACATGCATTTAAAGAAGGCCATGATGGTTACACAACTTCCAAGAGAAGGATTGGGAAACCCTAGAAACTCCAACCGATGGTGGAGATGGAATTTGTCATAGAAGGAATCTTTTGGCAGTACATAAACTTTCATGACCCGAGGACATGGCAATGTGAATGATAACATAGCCAGACCCGAAGACGGAAGAGCCACCGCACCATTTTTGAAGTTTTCGGTATCAACTCACCAACTCATTGATACCGAGAACTATGGGGGCATATGTTGATGGTGAATTTCAGCCCCGGTATCAACTCACCAACTCATTAACACTTAACAGATGAAATTCCAAGATCTTCATGAGGATGAGAAGTCGGAACAGAGGACTAGAGACAGAGGCACAGATGAAGACCGACTCGATGAGAAATTTCAGATTCGGTAATATCCATGCAGATGAGGATTGACCTGAGGTCGTCATTGTTAGGGTTGGTGCTCAGAGCGCCAATCCGAACCGTATTTATGTCCGATTCATGAATACGAACATCTCATTTTCCATAATATTACTTAATTATAGTTGCACTTCTTATTTTTATATACGTATTCGATCTGATTATGATTAGATTGAATTAAAAGTTGTTTAGTGATATGTATATATTAGACAAAGGCCCGATAATATATAATGCAGTACACAGTTACAAAGGTAGTTTGTAATTGACATTCGGAAGTGTCACTGTTAAATGTATATTATCAAATATAGTTCATAGTCAAGATTCACTAACACGGGTCAGTTAGTCAAATCCGTTGAGACCAGTTAATGTCATATATCGAGACTTGGTCTGATGGTTTATCTCAATGAACCATGAGTCTAGGGAGACTCGTATAGACGTGTATGTGTTTATAATAGATAAACACTGAACGACTCATCGAAGATTCTTAATGGATGGTACACCAACGTCAATAAGAATTTTCTCGGGTTCAGTAGCATAGTGGTCCTTCGACTTGAGATACCACTGTGGATGTATGAGACATCCTCCACACTTAGATGACATCACGTCACCGATCTATTTAGATCAGACCTTCGCCTATTCGTTGGTTGTGGACTGATCCTCAGGATATCCTGTGTGTATCAAGATAGGATCCGTCAGTTCTGTGTACAAAGCATAGATAGTCCATATATGATTAGCAGTCTGTTAAATCTGTGGCCACAGTATATTCGGAAGTAAGTTCCGAATGTTATTTAGAGATTGCTAATAGATACGTCGACGAGATAATACCTATAGGGATTTGACGTTTACATCTATATCTCTGGGATTATCCGGATACCTGTGACGGAGGGATTATACGTATGTGATGGCCTCGACCTGTATGATTCAGCTAGTTTATCCGTGGTCGTCATAATTTACGGGTGGGTAAGTTATGGACACGAATTAGATTTTGTGACGGATATACCTGAATCTAGAGAGTCTCACTAATGAAATATACTCGTATAGCACTAGGAGACTTTTTTAAATAATGATGATTATTTATAAATCGTTTTAAACGTTAAACGAAAAATACATGCGAACGGGCCGAACCGTCATTTCCTAATTATTGTGTATTGTATTTAATATATGATATTATAAATACACATTAATAAATTGTCAAAAGGTATTTGACATATATCATTAATATATATGTATTGAGATATTTAAAGTAAATATAATACATATATTTGAGATATTTGTATTAATTAATTAATTAATTATTTTTAATTGTTAAATGATTAATATAATTAAATATAAATATCTCACCAAATGATAAAGTTAGGAAATGATTATAAGTGTAAATTGTTAACTTTATACATAAAGAAAAGGTTGTCAAAATGGTTTTGACTTCTTTAGATATTTGATTAAATTGTTTTAAATTAAAATATCTATTTCCTTTTTTCTTTTGAATTTTCGGCCAACACCCTAATTAAATATAATTTTTATATCTTTAAGTTCCTTTTGTTGACTTATGAATATCATTAAAGTTGTAATGATAAAAGGTTAACAAGTTGCATAAAAGCCATTAAATGAAACAAAGTAAAAATATCTAGATATTTTATTTTCTTTTCTTCATAATTTCGGCCTAGGGCTAATTTGGTGAAGTGTGAAGTATATATTGTTTCATTTCATTTTAGGGTTTTTAACAAGTTCATACGATACAAAAGAAACACAAAAAGTGGTTGAGAGAAAAGTTTGAAGAAAAGAAGGAAAAGCTTGAAAATCTTAAGGTTTTGTAAGTTTTCTTCCAAATCTTCCAACATAAAAAATGTTTCTAACATGCTTAGCTTCATCTTGTGTTTCTTTGATGTTGTCTCTCTACTTATAGTTTGTGTTTTAGTTGTTGTGAACGTGAATGAAAGATGTGTGCATGTAAGTAAACTTGAAATGGTTTCAAAGCTTTACTTTTGATTTTTGAAAAATCAAGTTGCTATTAGAGAGTTGGTAGGCCCCTCCTTGGTGACCTAGAATTGTTCTAGAGTTGTTTCAAAGTGGTGAGGCTAGATTGGTGAAGTATTGAATGGATTAAAGTGTTGGATTTTAAAGATTTGGTAAAATTGGACAATTTGGTGAAATTGAAAAATTTTGGTTCATAACCCTCTCCAAATTTGGGGCTTTTCATATATGTGATGTATTATGGTGTGAATATGATGGATGTAAAATTTTAGGTTAATTGGATTTGATCTTGGCAAGTTTTGAACAAAAGGGACCAAATTGCAGTTAATTGGAAATTTTGGGGTGCTCACGGTAATTGCTCAAAAATTGGGGATTTGTGTGAAATCTGATTTTGATGCATTATATGTGTTGAAAAATATTTTAAAAATGATTTAGAATCATCCAAAATTGTATTGGACAACTTTTGGACTAAAATAATCAATTTACATAGTTTTGGGGCAATTCGGTAATTACCAAGAAATTTGATCTTTTGTGTAATTTTTCAGAATTTGATTATTGGATAATTAAATAAATAAGTTTATTTGATTGATCCGAGAAAAAGTTTTGAAATCGGAAAATTTTGATTTGATTGCTGCGTTACCGATATTCCCCCTTAAAACCCCAACAGTCATGAGATATGTTTTGTACTTGTAACAATGAGAGTGAGATTTGAAGTAAGCCAACTGAGGCACGATCACATACACCAGAGGAAGCTTTATCACAAACAAAGAAACATAGGGAGATGATCATTACAAGATACAAGCTAGAAGAAAATCATAACAATTCAAACCTTTATCAATGGAAACTATTTCTCAATATTTCTATATGCCCATTACTAAAGCGGCCAAGGAGCTTAATGTTGGCTTGACCCTTTTGAAGAGAAGGTGACAGAAGTAAAGACATATCTACTGACCCGACCTGATTTTGGTACATTGATCCGGGAATATGGGCCGGGGTTGTAGCACTATGCTTACATACGGGCAACATAAGCCCTAAACATAAGTTTGAGCCTCATAAAGGCTAATAAGATAGAAGTAGGCTAGCGGCTGATGGGATGGAAGAGGGCCTCAGACTTATTCACTGACACACGAAGTCACATGAGTGTTGGAATACAGGTTGGCACATGGGTAGAGTGTGTATCAGTTACCAAAAAAAGGTGAATTAATGAGGTTCAGATGGCAAGAAGTGGTTGTGTTAGACGACAGAGCTACTATTTTATAGTTATTGGGGAAATGAGCCTAGGCAGTCATAACAGTGTAATGTGGCTGACATCACGATTTGGTGTAATGTTGGATCTGGACGCACTATATAAAGGGGTTGAAGATTTCTATGGAAATGTTCTTTTTTGTTAAAAAAAAAGCTCTCGGTGGCTAATTATTTTATAGCACTTTGTAGCGTTTACACAACTTGTAAACAGAGAGAAAAACTTAGTGTAAGTGAGAGATAAGGAGGTCGGTTTGACCCAAGGTGGTAATAAAAGTTATTTCTTCTTTGTTCTCGTGGACGTAGGTTGGATCTATTATGTCGAACCACGTTAAATTCTTTGTCTTGTCTGTGTTTTCTGATTTGCTTGCCAAGTTTGCTTTGGTTTCCAACTAACCAAACAAATTCACTGCTTGGGGGAGGTTTGTTCAATGAATAATTTTTATTGAATTACCCCTAGAACGAAAAACAGTCATCAACATATAATGATTGATAATATAACTGACATGTAAATGGCTATCACTTTCGTGCTGATCTAAGAGCGAACATATGCATTTTTGTAGGAAAGAAACTAAGGACAAGAATGGACCTCAATAGATACAGGATTGATAGCTACCGCCTAAGATATTAAATTCTAAAAGAGCTAAATCAAAAGGACTTGAATCTTCGACTCTTCTTTAAAAGATGGATATAAAACTTTTAATTAATAGCGGTAGGTCAATAATAGCAAATACAAGTCATATTCTTGGAAAATTACATGATTTAGAAAAACAAATAAGGTGCGCGCTTCCATACTTCGAGAGTTACCTTTATAGTTTATTTCTGACAAATGGACCTCCAAACCAATCCCTCCTTGCAGCATGTCAAATGGGAATTTGCTTTCTCAAAATTTTTGGCAAGTGCATGAACTTGATACCTTTGACACTCGACAGTAGACCCCGTCAAGGTTCCGGTTCCAACCGGTTCCGGAACCTGACCGGTTCGGTTAGGGTTCTTACCCTGATTGAACCGGTTGGAACCGCTAGAACCGAACAGTTTCAGCGGTTCCAACCGGAACCGTAGGGTTCCAAGACGAATCCTAATCCCCAATTAATGTTTAAATCTCAATTTTTTATTTTCAAAAAAATAAAAAAAAAAACCGAAGGAACCGGAACCGTACAATTCGGTTCCAGTTCCAGTTACGATTTCAGTTCCACTCAAGTGTGGAACCGAAAACCCCGGTTCGGTCCGGTTCGGAACCGGAACAGAACCGTGGACCACCTCTACTCGACAATTAGAGCTTAATTTAAGAAAAGAGAAAAGAGAAATAGAGGAGCTACTAATCCCATATATTAATCTTTATGTACCCACTGTTTTTAAATAATTATTTCTTTCCTAAAATACCTTTAAATGGAGGGGATATTATCATTTTCACCTAATAATAGGGAAATTATATATGGATAAATTCTTACTTTCTTTCTCATTTGGGGGTCATAATATAGAGCATATGCATAATGTGCGATTTATTAGAAGATAATTTGTATGATAATTTATCATGTGTATCTCCATTGCTAACTTGAGAAGTAACCTAATAAGTCTCACACCATAAGTATGTGAGTTTATAATTACATTGTATAATGAAAATAAGTAAACATATTCTGACATGTTTTTGAATCATTTCTTGATTTATTGGACACAAGAAATAGAGAGATTTGGGTAAAAATTGAAGGATCCATCTACATGCATGGTGGCACGCATTGCTAACCTCCATTGCAAGTCTCTGAACCACCTTTAGGTGGAGTTTGAATATTTAGTGCAAAACTACAAATAACGTTAGGTGGACACTATTTCTTTATTGACAATTTGAGCCATGCTTTGTCTATAAATTTGAGAGCTAAATTTATCCCAACAATTAAGTTTCATGTAAAGAAAGCTTAAAGAGTGTAAAGATTGAGATTGTTTAGAGTAATATTTTTATCCTAAAATTATATCTGAAATCACATATTTTTTTAGCAATCCCAGTTTATTTATATACAAAAAAAAAATAGTTTTTTTGAAGTACATCTTCAATCCTTGTAACAAGCTTTGGGTTACTGACTCCCAAACAAGATGCTTTAGGGCACTAGGTGTTAAGACATCCCTACGGAATTAATTGCTCGAATTTTATATGTTAAAGAAAAAAGTATATGTTTTCCTTAAGCTTTCTCCTTAACCCATGTAATGAACTTTAGACCAATGACTCCCAAACCAATTGGCCTTAAGGTACTAAGTGTTAAAATACCCCTACGGAATTAATTGCTCGAGTTAGAGATGCTACTAAATCGAACTTATTCATTTTTCTTAAACTAACTCAAGCTCCACTGTTTTATGCGAACAATCATTGCTTGCTGAGACAAGATGTCCGGTTACTAAGTAAAAGCTTGATTATTATTATTATATTATTATTATTATTTAACCAACTCAGGCTCTAACGTTTTACGCGATAATCACTACTTACTGAGGCAATATATCTCATTTCTAAGTAATAGTTTGGTTAGTTTTATTTATTTTTTATTTTTTTAAAAAATAAGAATAAAAACACAAACTACATTACCTTTAGGTGCTGCCTCCAACAAACTAGAGACTGAATATTACAAAATTTTCACTTACAACCTATAAACATATGTTACCATGTATATTGATAATAATTGTCAAATAAGCATATGGAGATCAAATTTAATCAATATTATGGAGAATTCATAAAGTTAAATAATTCAAAAGGAAAAGAACAAAAATAACTTGTTACGAAAAAATAGAAAAACAAAAATAATTTTTTTTTACTCACAAAATAAAAAACAATAAAATTTTTTTAAAAAAAAAAGAAAACAATAAAAAAAATGTAGAAGACATCAGTTTGTTAGTGTGGAAATGACAATTGAATCTACAACACTGTTGATAAAAAGAAAGGTTAAGCTTAAAACAATAAAATAAAATCAAAATAGTAAATTGAAATATACTGGTAGTTGTGATTGTGGCTCATATCTTCCTCTAGTTTTACGTTCAGTAACGGCTTGACTGCCCTCTCTGGGTCAGGGATATGCTCCCATCTAATTTTCTTATAAATTAACAAACATGGTATTTAAAAGTCAGATTCCCGAGACTGAATTGTTATCTTTTTTTTTTTTTGAAATTACCTATGTAAATTTTGAATCAGCCTATCTAGTCCACTAGGATATGTCTCAAGAGTCAATGATATATTATCTAAAGTGATATGATTTGGGGTACCCTCCATAGAGTCCTTAACGTCAAAATTCAATTGGATTTATTGTGGGCTAATTTGAATTCAATATTCAAGTCCAAGACAACCTTCAAACCCCGAAAAAACCATATTGAAATAGAGGATTTATTGTGGGCTGATGTAGACGTAGTTTTGACGAATCAAGCCGAATCAAGTCCAACACAAAAAATTCAGCCAAGAAAAGACTTAATGGGCTTCAAAACACATCATTGGGCTTATATACATGAAGGCCACGAAATTTGGAGGTTTTTGTACAAATGGGACAATTTGGTCAATTTAGGAAAAGTTGCCACCTTTGTTGACATTTTGCATTTTATCTTTATAATGATGGTAACTATTTTTGTTGACTTTGGTAAGCTTTTATAAGTTGCCAACTTACACAAATATCTTACTTGGATTTTTGTCTTAGTTAGGAAATGACTGTTAAAGGCTTGCACTTTAAATAACAATTGGATAGTTTTAGGACATTTTAGTTTTTTTACTTTTAAGGACATTTAGGTAATTTTGTGTTGTACTATATATTGTAAACTTTGTCTTCCTTAATGATAATCTAACATTTTTTAATTTCTTCACAAAGAAAAGGCTATGGCCGTAATTTAAGATAAATGGAGGGATTCCTCTTTGTACAAGCTTCTACTTATCTAAAGCGTGGCAACCTTAGTGGCGTCTCCGTACTAGTGAAACCCCACACCGGCAAGAGACATGATTAACCCGTCTCCATAAGCCTCTAATATAAAAAAAAGACATGACCTGTCCTAAAACTAGACAACCTGGACCAAAATCCAGCCTCAAGACAAACCGAAACATAACATCAAATACATTACAGGGCCTCAGGCCACTCATAACACATTCAAATCAAAATAAACACTCAAGGGCTCCGTGCCCACAACAACATATCATGAAAATATTTAACAAGTGCTAAGACGGAAACATGTAATCATAATGCATATTCATTAATAAATCAAGCTCTATTCAAATCATAACTTAAAACATTAAAATATGTGAAACTTAAATCAAGAAAACTTAAAGTAAGGCATCTACTCGTAATGACGAGTTGTCGACTTTGCTGAGAGGTGGGCGATTGATCAAGCTGTCGATCTATAATGAAATAAGGATAAGTAAGATTATTGGCTTGATCATTTAAAGAAAGTAAAAAAAGAAGCGTTTTACAAAAATAGACGAGTAAAGTATGATCTTATTATTCACCATACAATATCTTAACCCTTTATAACTAATACAAGGAAATAGCCCTGAATGCTGAAATCCATCCTAACTTCGCAAGCATTCAAAACTCAATTAAAGTAACACTATAATCATTAAACCCATTTTCCTATCTTTACCACCTAATAAAACTTCAGTTCTTCCCTAAAATTCCCTTTTTGATCAAAAATTCAACTCCACCCTAGATCCCCAAAATTCTTCATCTAGGCGTCACACTCGTATACACACTATACCCATATACCTATCCAATTACATATTGCACATCCAAAAATGAATAGTCCTCTCCCCCTCCAAGTCAGTTCATCGAGAGCCTCACTGCTCCTTTTGTTTTATTCTTATTTTCATTAACAAAACTACAATAGCCACACCCTAACTTCACCTTGGCCAAAAATAATAACCCCAAACAATCTCCGAATCCTCTACCCAAATACGAAAATATCCATCTGTGCATTCCTAAATAAGCCGAACAACCCTTTCCTCTAACACAAACTGCCCTAGCTGAGACATCCTCCCGCCTCTAAATCAGTTTCCGAAAGCTTCATTGCTCTTTTTGTTTCATTTTCATTTTCCCTAACATAGCAACACTCCATGAATACCACCAAACATTTCTCTATAGCTAAAATCCCTAACCAACCTACCACTAAATAAGGGACTTGTCAGGAATATATTTCCAACACTTGAAACACCAAATCCTGACGCAAATACAACACTTGTTGCTCCAAAATATGGGACTCGTCAGGAATATATTTCCTGAGCATGGATACATGAAACACCGGATGCACCTTGTCCATGGCAGGTTGTAAGGCTAGTTCATAAGCCATTTCTCATATCCTTCTTAAAATTTGAAATGGCCCAATATACCGTGGGCTTAATTTCCCATTTTTACCAAAGCGCATACTCCATTTAAATGGGGAAACCTTCAAGAACACATAATCTCTAACCTGGAACTCAAGTTCTCTTTGCATTTGATCTGCATAAAACTTTTGTCTACTCTGTGCAGTCTTCAACCTTTCTTTAATCAACTTAACTTTTTTCTATTGAGTCTTGAATTAAATCCGGACCCAATAACTTAGTTTCCCCAAATTCAAACCATCCCACGGGAGATCGACACTTACGCCCATACAAGGCTTCAAAGTGTGCCATTTGGATACTAGAATGGTAGCTATTGTTA
>SKCR01035612.1:0-50000 GCA_019454045.1 Zanthoxylum bungeanum | reverse complement strand
ATCCATATCGTATAGGAATTATGGCTATCTTTCCACGATATTGGGAGTTGATGGCAATCCTTCCACGTAGTATGAGTCCGTGGATCCATTATATAGCCTCATATCAGCTCAGTTTTTTCTGACTGGAAGTCTGCACCAGGTCGGTTGGAGAGATGTGTTGGCTTCTTTGGCGATTCAGCGGACGGTTGCCTGATGGTGAATTGTTGAATGCTTCTAAGAGATTGAATTGAATGGCAGGATTGTTGGGGTGATTAGTAGCCTCGCGCCTTTGGGAGGTTGAAGAAATCTACTCCAATTGCTTCTAGAGATTAGTATTGGAGTTTTGCATGGCTAACATTTGCTTGATGCTTGAAGCCATGAGTATCTATGTTTGTAAGGACCGTATATTAAGAGATCTTCACTTGCTATAAATCGCTAAGGCCCTACGGTGGGCGCCAATTTTTGCCTGAGGTCCACAATCGAGATTTTATAGTATGTGGCACTAGCGATCCTGCAAAACGAAGGTAGGGTGAGCATGGAGCCTCAACCCACCAGTGTGGTGGGCGCCGTAGGCGCTCTGACGCTCAAATCAGTAGTGAAGACAAGCGATAAATAGTTGAAGAGGAAGGTCTGAAGTTACCTTGACCTCCGTGGACTGCCGTGAGGGTGGTGGTCCAGTGTATAAAGGGTGAAGAGTGTTGAGAGCTTAAGATTAAAATGTTTAAGCTTCCCCTATGTACGCTGAGTTATATGTCTATTTATAGGCAATAGACATTACTTTTTTAGTTGGCACAGTAGTTGTATTTATGGAAGTGTGACCCATAACATGCTAAAATATTTGACTTTCGGTGATTGAGCATCTTTGCATGTGGAAATGCATGTGCTTTGTCTAAAGAAAAAAAGGATGTAGTAGGTGTAGATTTAATGGAGTTTGTCTGGATTGCCTGTTAGATCGGGCCTGAGAGGGGGTTCGGGTTTTTGCCCCAAATTTGGCATTTGATTCTGTTTGAAGGGATTTGGGCTTTATATATCATTGGACCAGGGCGAAAAGATGATTATACCCTTGGTCCAAATTTGGCATGCACATCGGTTAAATATTTTTCACATCTGATAAATAGCTCAAACTGAAAGAATTAAATAATTAACATCTAACTGTTTTCCATATGATTGGTCATGATATATAAAGAAATAAGTGTACTGACATATTCTACCCATTAGAGGATAGAGGTACAATAAGGTCGCACAAATGTCTAATATGAAATGGTCTTCTTATATTTTGTGGGTCTTAATACTTGTTTGGAATATAACTGGAAAAATGAAAGGAATAGAATTTTTTACCAATTATAATTATTTATGTATGTAAATTAATACCTCATCATCAGGTATATTAAGTAAAACCATTATAGCCATAGTTTTTGGTTGTCCACGCAATGTTCACTTTCTAATGCAAGGATAAACATGATCGCCTTTGAGGATAAACATGATCGCCTTTGATGGCATATTCTTAAGTCACAATTCCAATGGTTTCAAAATGGTTTCAGATATCCACGCCTTTATATATACAATTCCATTAGAAAACTCAAACATAATTTAACTTAATATAAAAATAGAATGCATAGTTAATTTACTTGAAATTCGTTCCACTTTGAATTTATTGGCTTTATTAACTACAATTTTATTTGCTTGGTCACAAATAATATCCCATGTCAATGTACCATATGTAATATTATTGAAGAAATTTAGATCTTCCACTGCATTCATAAGTTCTATTTGTACCCATCTCTCATCAGATTCCACAAAAAAAAACTCGATCAGCAAAATAATACAAAGATATCTTCAGTGCATCAGAGTATGAAATCGCTATGAAATCAAACTGAAGAAACTTTGTGTCTAGCTCATTGAGTCTTTCATACATTACATCAACCAAATAGTTATCATGTATGTCAAACATATCACAATCTATCAGAACAGAAGACCCACTTCGAAGACCCGTGACTAGACACCATTCCCGAGTGCACAGCCTTATTAATTTTCCGCAGATGCGAGACCATAATTGAGACCCCATCTTACTTTCCATTTGCACATTTAGTTTAAGAAAAATATTATGCATTATCATCATTTGAAATCCATATCAATCTCCAAGAAATACCCAAATATTAATTTCTTAAACCCTTCTAGTTGTGGAGTAGTCAATTTTTTTTTTACTACTTCCACAATTGTGAATACTTTTCTCTATACATATAAGCAACATAAAAATTAAATCATTAATCCAAATAAATGAATGTCAATCAAGTTGTCACAAGAGAACCTGTATGGACGCACAGATTGTTGAGCATCATGTCTGCCTTGGCGCTCAACTTCTCACACAGGCGTTCGCACAGACGGCCAACACATCGTGCTGGCGCCTAAGTGGACACCCCATTCATCGCACAAGTGCTCGCGCGGAAGCCCTAAGCATTGCTCAAGCGCCCGCGGGGACACCCATATATGTTGGTAGGCGTTCGTGCGGACACTTACACAAATTAGTTAGCGTCCGTGCGAGCACCCATTATAGTAAAATATTATCATGCATTTTTACAAATATTTGGTGGGTTAATATTACCAACACCATATTAACTAAAGATCTTTATATTTAATGTCAAATCTAGTAAAAACACTCATAACAAACACACATTTGGAATATATGTAAAATTTAAAACCTTGTGAAATGAATTAGATTACACACCAAGTTAAAAAGTATTTTTTTAAAAAAAAAAAAAAAAAAACCAAATCCGCACGCCCTACCACCACTCAGTCGTCATTGTCGTCGCCGGAGTCCTCCTACGTCACCAAAATATTCGGTTCTTGTCATAATATTTGAGAGTTTGGGCGATTAGGGTTTGAGATAGTGAAAATGGAAGAGATGAACGTTGTGAAATATTTATAATAAATGGTAAAATAGGTAGTTTATACTGAATTTGATTATTAAATATATTTTTGAGATTGTTGATTATTTTTTATATTGGGTAAATGAAGTTGGTTATTTTTGTAAATTTCCCTTGGGTTATTTATGCTATATTATTAACATTTTATTACTAAAATCTATGAGAAAATAATAATTGAGTATTGTCAATTTTGAAATATTATATTTACTACTAAGTTTATGACAAAATAATATTTTATTATTAAAATTATATAAAATCTAACATTTTACTATTTTTCTGTTAGTTAATTATTAATTTACTTAATTGATATTAGTGTTAAAATTTAACGGTCAACTAAAATTATTATTTTAATTGATCTTAATAGTAAAATATTATTTTACCATAAATTTAATAAAAGATATAATATTTTAAAATTTACAACTTAATGTTAATAACCCAATAATATTTTACTAAAGATACTAAAATATTTCAAAATTTATAGTACAAAATTATTATTTTACTAGTAAAATATAAATAATTATTTAAATTTCCACGAGAAACAAAAATATTTCGAGAGTGGAATTATTTCGCCCTTATAATTTGATTGTTTACAAAAATAAGACATTAGAAACAGAAAATTTAATAGTTTTTGTATTGAAGGGTAATTAGGTCTTTGCATAATCCTTTACGTTAGATTTCAAAATAATCAGTTCTTTGTATTATTTTTGTAACTGGCATTAAAAATTGGTCATTCCCGCAAAAATCTCTCTATGAACGAACGAGAGGCCTAAAATTAAGCATCTAGTTCAGAAACAGACGAACGGTAACGGAGCTCGATTCGTTAGCAATGGAGGTCCTACACCAAATCCCAAAACTCAAAATTCCGAAGCTCAACAATTTCATCAACAAAAGGATTCGTCGGATTCCGGCGACGAGATTCAATTCGCATTCCATGAGAGCCGATGCATCATCATCATCATTTGCATCATCACCGGCGCCGTCACAGTCGCCGTCGACGGCAGGAGAGAAGATGGTGGTGGAGCTAGTCGGAGCTTTCAATGAACTAACGGAGAGAATGAACGTGCTGTCGAGTAGCTCCTCAAGATTACTCTTCAAAGCTCTGAAGCTTTCAATTCCCATCCTCCAAAGCTTGCCTCTTTCCCCTGATTCCCGCTCTCCGCTCACCAAAGCCTTATCTGTCGCCCTTCTTCTCGCCGATTTACAGGTACCCTTTTGTCTAAAGGTTCAAATTTTATCAAAAGTTTGAACTTTAGTAATGTTAGTTAAGTTTTGAACTTTTTGCAGATGGATGCTGAAGTAATATCAGCTGGGTTACTGAGGCAAGTTGTTGAGGCAGGTGGGGTTTCCATACAGCAAGTGAGGGATAAGATTGGAGTCGGGACTTCCCATTTGTTGCATGAGAGCTTGCGTGTTAAGAATAATGTTAATTTGAAGTTACAAGTTTTGGATGATGAAACTGCCGCTGCTTTAAGAAAGTTTTGCTTGACTTATTATGATATTAGGGCTTTGATTCTTGACTTAGCTATTAGGCTTGATATGATGAGGCATTTAGATTACTTGCCGAGGTATCAGCAGTTGATGATTTCTCTTGAGGTTATGAAAATTCATGCCCCTTTGGCTCATGCCGTGGCCACTAATTACTTGTCATTTGAATTAGAGGATCTTTCATTTCGGTATTTGTTTCCTTATTCGTATCTTTATGTGGATACGTGGTTAAGAAGTCATGAGACGGGGAGTAAGCCTTTGATAGATATATACAAAGAACAGCTACTTCAGTTTTTGAAAACTGATCCAATATTATCTGACTTGGTGGAGGATGTCTCTGTACAAGGTCGTTATAAAAGCCGTTATAGCACAATGAAGAAGCTGTTAAAAGATGGAAGGAAGCCAGAGGAAGTGAATGATGTACTTGGTTTACGAGTCATATTGAAACCTAGGTCGAATGTAGAAAATTCATCAGAAATAGGGGACAAAGCATGTTACAGGACGTGTGAACTGATCCAATCTCTATGGAAAGAAATGCCCCACAGAACAAAGGACTACATCGCCAAGCCCAAAGGGAATGGGTATAGGAGTTTACATATGGCAGTTGATGTGAGTGACAATGATAAAACTAGACCGCTTCTGGAAATACAAATACGCACCGAGGAGATGGACATGTTGGCAGTCAATGGAACGGCATCCCATGCATTGTATAAGGGTGGGCTTACCGGTCCGGAAGAGGTCAGTGATCTGTAATCACAGTGTCTTCAAAATATTTTTGTAAACAAGTCTTAAACTTATCCAATTCCTAATTGTTTACATTAGTTTTCTTATTTCCATTCCTTGAGTTTCTGAGGAATTGCATTAGAGGAGTATATATATGTATAAAAGTTAGGTGATCATAACATTACCAAGAAATTCAGAGCTTGACAAGTTTTTAGTTGGTGCTTAGGCAAAGCGGCTCAAAGCAATAATGTTGGCTGCAGCAGAACTAGCTGCACTGCGTCTTAAAGATATTCCATCCTCGAATCATAAAGGCTTTGAGTTTGACCAGAGAGGAGTATTTCGTCTACTTGACAAGAATGGTGATGGTAGGATCAGCATTGAGGAACTCATGGAAGTAATGGAAGAGCTTGGAGCCCCAGGAGAAGATGCAAGAGAAATGATGCAGCTCCTTGATTCCAACAGTGATGGTTCTCTGAGCTCCGATGAATTTGATTTGTTTCAGAATCAGGTAATTATTGGTAGTTGTACCAAAGGAAGTTTTATTACATGTTTTATCTCTGACCATCTGATATAATGATATTTCTCTATCCTTTTCCTTTCAAATAAATTTGATCAGAATTTTTATCAAAACTTGGGTGCAAAGGTGCTTGAGTTTGTCGTTGACCAGGGGTCTTTCAACATTGTCAGATTAATAAGATTAGATGATATCTATGGTGGCTTGGTAAAACAAATTGCAAGTATTGACCATACTTCCTTTATGTATTTATTTGGTTTTCGTTTTTGTTTATGCAGGTTGAATTTATGCGGAATTTGGAGAACAGAGATGATGCATACAGGACCATGTTGAATGAGAAGCTTCAAATTGCAGCAGATGATAGTGGCTTGATTCAGGTATACAGCAAAGAACTTGGCAATAGGCTTGCTAGTTAGACTAGCATCAACTGATAAAAGGTTACGTATATGAAACACGTTTACTTATTCACCATGTACATATCAATTCATACTGTCTATAGTGAAATCTGAATGTATGCTTATGTATTATAACATTGCTTCAAAGATCAATCAGATTGATGTTTGTTAATACCTGTTATTGTAGACAAAAACTTTGATTCGATCAGATTGTCTATTCACATTTATGGTTGGAAGTTAGTATGAGATCCCACTGACTTAGATGTGTATGCTGAAAATCAGATATTAAAATGTAACAACTCTAGAAATGCTTTTATTTGCTGCTGGCACAATAACAAGAATACGAGATGAATATTGAAAAGGCAAACTGCCAGCAGCATAATTGATACTGCTGTCTATTTACAATCTCAGTATGTCTATCTATTTGCACTTTTGAATACTTCTCTACTTGAATTTGAGATATCTAAAAAACTAAATATTTCGCATAAATCTTTTATCATATGAAGTTGAACCAAATTTCCACCCAAGGCTGATATAGTGATATCCCTAGATATTGTTTGATGAACTAGTAACCTCCCCTAGAGCTGCTCACAGCAATTTTGTGGCCTGCAGCTCAAGACTTGGAGGGAGTCCTAAGTCACTCGATAGCTTGTTACACAACTGCACATTCAAAATTTTGATCTTAGGTCAGTATAATATGTGATGAGGGAGATAAAAAGAGTAGGAAACTTTAGATGAGAGATTCAACTCCATGCCTGTCTATACACCGATGAGTCTCCATATGATTTTCGCAATTCAACAACATATAAGGATGGGCTAATCTCAATTACCTGAGATAATGAGGAAATGATCAATTTAACAATCAGTTATGTAGCACAAAGACTATTGAGTATGGACTACTATCACAAATTACTAAAACTGCATGACTTGTTTGAAAATTTTAGATGAATTACCTCTGCCGCAACTGAAAGACTACCTAGGCTCTTCTGTGGCTTGTGTTCTAGCATGGCTTTCAACTGATGCATGATAAACATACCAATTTCATAAGTCAATAGACTGACTACATAACATAGTTTATATTATGGCGAAAATCATAATACCAGCCAAAAATGTATGAGAGACTAAATGCATGTTGCCAGTTGAGTATTTAAGGAACAGACTACTAACCTTTCCATTTTTCTTCTGGACTCGAAATCCCATCTCTGTACCGATATCTTCAATCCTCTCAAGCAAATCTTTGGCAGAATGATTGGATGTAAATCTGATCTTCCTTTCAGAGACATCCTTAACAAGCGAAACATATACAGGTCAGGTACTGTCGAAAACAGTGAAAATGTAGTTGTTTTACTGCTTTGCTTTCTTTCATTCTTACCTCTTTCTCAAAGAAACCAGAGAGGTCTAGGCATGAGGACATCCCAATCAATTGGAAAGCATTGATGAGGGGGGGAGAGCCAGGAGTCCCGTCCTCATGTGGCTGTTGCAAAAGCAGCATCTTTTAGTTACGGCAACAAAGGTTTAAACTATACCCACTAAGGGTCTTTAAAAGAGAATTTACGAGTTCTTACCACTTCTTGCAGTGAGAAGGCTTCATCATCGACGAATATATCTTCTTCGTCATCATCAGGATTTGCAGGTGTATAGTCCTGCTTGAACCATTCATCAGCTTTGATACCTGGTATTGTTATCCTTTTAACGGGATTTGGATCAAGAATCCTCCTCAACAGGTTTTGAGCACCTGGAGATAACCATTTTGGTAGCTTAGCATCTCCCTTGAAGATCTGAAATTTGTCAAAAAGGACAACAATACCAACTTATAAAATTTCTTCAATTGCGGACAATAATGCAAAAGGTAGAAAAAGATCAGAAGCAACATCTTGTTACCTTCTGATAAAGAACAGCAAGATTTCTGTCATCGAAAGGGAGGTATCCAGTGAGAATCACGTATAAGATAACGCCACATGACCATATATCCGAGGTGGCACCATCATACCCTCTATTGGCAAGAACCTCAGGGGCAACATAGTTCGGACTTCCACAGGTTGTATGCAATAACCCGTCATCCTGATTAATTAGAACAAATGGATCAACAATTTGAATGTAATCCTTGTTAGAAACTTCCAGTTTTGAGGAGAAAATTTACCCTAAAATGCTGGGGCAAAGCACTGAGGCCAAAATCAGATATCTTTATATTTCCTCCGGAATCAAGCAAAACGTTTTCTAACTGCAACACATTGAGAAAGGATGTTAATAGGAAAAACTTGCAAAGGGGTAATTCTCATAAATGATACTCGTGTTTGGTTCGATTCAGAAACTAAGGCCAAGAAATAACCTTGAGATCCCTGTGGAAAACACCTTTGTCGTGACAGTAACTCACACCATCAATCAACTGCTGGAAGAGCTTCCTTCCTTCAGCTTCGGAAAGTCTCCCCTTCGACGCCTGCAGCAACACAGACATGTTAAACATTGAATCACATTACAAAATTTTGATTTTTAGTTGTTATATCACTTTCAGCACAAGAAATCCTGAAAGAATTATTCAGAAAAGGGATCCTCACAATTCTGTCAAACAACTCTCCACCAGTCACATATTCCAGGACCATGTAAATCTTGCTTTTGCTAGCCAACACCTGCATTTTTTTGGCAGCAAAGCAACAAATATTTTCATTTTCATTTGCATGCAACTAAGTCTTTGTCATATACACATAAAAGCCATTTTAATTACTGGTTAAAATTAGTCAAATAAGTGCCATACACTCAATGCAAATTGACCCCTCAAGTGATCAAAACCTATCCATTATTCTTTTTACATCACCATCCATTCCACATCACATGAAGCAAAGCAAGCAAGCAAGCAATAACCAGAATTGATCAAATAAAATAAATTGTGAGTCAGATAATATTGCTTGCTTTCCATAGTGGATCCCACAACATAAAATAATTGAAAATGGGGTTCAAATTATAATCAATATCAGCCAACTTGTCAGCCCTTATCTAGCCAGAACCAGCATCAAAACAAAGAATCTGCCCATCAGATGGCCACCACTTTCCAGTTAAATGTTGTGGGGGTACACTCAGTAATCAATCACTGGAATAATTATTCCAACCTACACCAACTAATTTTTTTAATATAGGTGTCAGGGTATTATTTGTTGCTGGATTCATTTTTTTTTTTTTTTTGGCAGAGGATCCATCCAAGAGCATTCACTGGACTATGTCATGTCAATCAAATGAATTTGAATAATTATTCATTCTGCAGACTCTTTTGAACAAGTCTAGTGATCCAATGGTTTTAGTTAATGACATGTAAAGTGCCAAAAAACAATTAGAGAAAGAATCTAAATTAAATTAACAATTGAAACTTGAAACTTGAAACTTGAAACAAGAATAGGGGGCAAAAAAAGTTAGACAGACAGGAGGGCTAGAGATTTAATGAAATGCTTTGCTATGATTAAGGGGAAGGAATCAAGAACAGATTTGCAAGTTAATTAAAATAAAAATAAAAATAAAAATTAGGGATAAGGTTATTTCAGCCAACTCCCATGATTTTGCAATCATATTAAAAATCAAATTCAAAACAATAATCTCAAATACTGACCTCATGTAATCTGACAACATTAGGATGTTTGAGAAGCTTCAAGGTGCCAATCTCTCTCTTTATCTGTAACATTTAACCATTTTTCAACAGAGAAAAGTGTAAGAGAATAGTTATGATTGTGAATATGAGTCCTTTGAAAGTTGGTTTTAGAAGAGAAAGGACAAGAAAAAAGGAGGAGGGAAAAAAAAATCCATAAACCTGAACAAAGCAAAAACATTAGCCAATTTGCGTCCTCCCTTTGTTGAAATAAAAGAATCAATTCAATACTTGCAGCCATAACAGATTACATTTACAATACAGAATTATGAGTCAAGATTTATCAAAATCAATGTTGACTAAAAAATCCCATAACTATAATTTATTAGCCATTTCGATACTCAGATCTTCCTCCTTTTGTTGGCAAAAAAAAAAAAATTCAAAAAAAATTCAAAAAAGATCAAAACAATAAACTCTGCATGAATATGGGAAAAAAAAAAACCCAGAAGAACAGATCACATTAGCTAGCCCCGAAAAAGGGCCAAAAACAAAAAAGAAATAAACCCAGAACCCATGAGAAATAAAATTAAGAAGGAGAAAAAAAAGGAACCTGATCAGTGATCTTGAGGTCGATGATCCTGTTCTTCTCAAGAATCTTAACAGCAAAAGGGAGACCAGAATCCAAGTTCTTAGCAAACTTAACTTTGCCAAAATTGCCTTCACCTAATGTCCTTCCAAGCTCATACTTTCCCAGTTGCATTCCCTCCTCCTTCTTTATAACCATTCACAAAATCAAAAGAAAAGATTTTGGTATTTTGGTATTTTGTGTTTATGCTTTATCTCAAAACTCTTCTTCTTCTTCTTCTTCTTCTTCTTCAGTTACAGCAGTTTGAGAGATGGGATAAGTCCTAAAATAGGTTTTGGTAATGGTTGGATTTGTAAATTTGTAAATAAATGAATTATGAATGCATATGATGAACTGTGAACATACCAATTGCTTTTTAATTTATTTGTATTAAGATTTTATTTTCTGACTTGTCGTGTTGTGTTGTATTTCCTTTCTTTTTTTCTTACCCCCCACATGTTTCTTACGGCACAGTATTTGGCCGCCTGTTACACGCTTATTGTAAATTATAGGTAGCTACATATGTTGACTTTTTTTTCTTTTTTCTTTTTTAATTTTATTTTAGGAAAATTACGTAAATTTTTTAATGTTTGAGTGAATCAATGACTAAAATTATGATGTGCAAATGGACCGGATTTTCAAATGTATTTCTCCAATTTAAGTGTTGTTTTATTAATGTTTTTAAAATTTTAGAAAAATTAAATTTTTTGAATTTTAAATTGATATTCATATTGTGTCCGAATTTAAATAAATAAATTTAAAAATTATTGAAGATTTTTCAAAACTCGATCTATTGTTTACCCTAAATAAAATTTAAGGATTTATGTATTTTTGATTATGTGTGAAATATTGATAATTCCCATTTATTTTATTTTAACTTTTCTTGCAACTTTGGGGGCTGTCTAATTGTTATTAATTGATCGGTAAGTTCTATTTTTTTTTTACCCAAAGTGTCTTCAGAAAATTATTTATGTTTAGGACATCCTCATCGAATCATTTATATTTAGGATTCTCTCTTGAAGAACATATTAATCAAGATATCACATATTGTTTGTGAAGAATATTAATGGTGAGCTTAAAGAGGTGGTCTTCAGCCAATATCAAATATAAAATCTTGAAAAATTATAACTTCGAAATTGGATTAGAAATTATCATATCTTACTAGAGATGGCTAATGGGCTGGCCCGACACTGTGGTCCAAATAGTGTCATTAAACATTAAAATAACATACTTCAAACAAATTAAATCAGAAAATACCAATCAAACTATCATAAAACCCTAAAACATGAAAAACTATAGAAAACCTGGAAAATGCAATGACGAATCCAAGTCGAGATCTCTCTGTCCTTAAGAACTTATTAGCTTCCGTCACAAGTGCTTCACGGATTCGAATTGGCCAATGTTCTCCCAGGATAACTGGTTGCTTCTTGTTCAATGAGCACTCCTTAACAAGTATTTGAACTTGGAATATGGTGGAACTCTCTCTCAAAACAAATAGAAAACTTGACTCTTAAATTCGGATCGTCTTCTGTATGTCTTAATTGGACATAGAGCCTCCTTTATAAAGGCATGGAAGGGTGCCAATGGGGCACCCCTTGGGGTGGGGTGCAACCCTCCAAAGGGTTGTACCCCTCTCATGCACCCATTGCATCCAAAAGACATATATATCCTTAATGAATATTTAAAGAATTTCCAACAATCCCCCACAATTCTTCAAATATTCATGTAGACACTTGAGAGAGTTACCATGAACTAAAGATGCATCGAAATAGGTAGCTTTCGCCTTGAACCTTTCCTAGTGAATGACAATCAGATTTACTTGGCAAACCAGTGACCCATAGTCTTGAATGTTCTTCCATTGGTGTAAACCAAGACAACTGCCAACACACAGCTTTACTTCGACCATTTTCCCGTTCTACGGTTGTGTTCATTTCGGCCCTGAACAACGGTCCCGGATTCATCAAGTACTTTAGGGTAACCCGCCTTTAAAAGTTCCCATGGAAGCGGCCTCACTTCTTACTTGAAATAGGTGATCTACTATGAAGAGGTAATATGTCTTTACCCCAATTAGGACTCATCTCCTAATATAGTGATCATTAAAAGCCTTAGCTTATCCTAACCAATGACAGACATCACTCATCGTCATTATCGGAATGGGAAAGAGTACAAAACTCTTCAGTGCTTATTTTGAATTGCACAAAGTTTCGGTTGTCCCTTTTGAACCTAGATCTTGGGATCTCCAGTCAGCTAGGTTGGGTTTCCATAGTGACAATTCTTAATTTATAGGCTTCAAGCCCATTCCCCTCGATGACTTCTCAACTTGCTCTCGAGGTAAACCTTTAGTTAGTGGATCCGCTAGGTTTTCCTTCGACTTGACATAATCGATCGTTATTATGCCACTTGAGAGCAGTTGACTTATGGTATTATGTCTCCGACTTATGTGTCGAGACTTACCATTATACATTGTATTTTGGGCTCTCCCAATAGCCGATTGGCTATCACAATATATGTTAATAATCGCTGACACCGGTTTGGGCCAACTAGGAATATCCTCCAACAAGTTTCTAAGCCATTCTGATTCTTCTTCCGCTTTTTGTCTAACGCTATGAACTCTGATTCCATAGTAGACCGGGCAATACATGTTTGCCTCGAGGATTTCCATGACACGGCTGCATTACCAAGTGTGAAAATAAATCCACTCGTAGATTTGGAATCCACCGTATCAGATATCCAGTTAGCATCGCTGTATCCCTCTAGTACAGCAGGATATCTCTCGTAATGTAGTCCATATTTTAAAGTTTCTCTCAGATACCTCAAAACTCTTACAATGGCTTTCCAGTGGTTATGTCCTGGATTGCTCGTATATCTACTAAGCCGTTTCACAGCTTGAGCGATATCTGGTCGTGTGTAATTCGTGAGATATATCAGACTTCCGATGATTCTCGAATACTCTAATTGCGATACGCTTGAACCAGTATTCTTTGATAGATGAAGAGTTATGTCTACATGGGTTCTAGCCACATTTAGATCCCCTTTGATATATTTATCAAGTATCTTCTCAATATAATGAGTCTGAGATAATATATATCCGTCTGATGTCCTAGAAATCTTAATTCATACGATTACATCAGCTATTCCCATATCTTTCATATCAAATCTGCTGGATAACATGTTTTTGGTAGACTGAATCATTTCATGATTACTACCAATTATCAGCATATCGTCTACATAGAGACACACAATGACATATCATTTTTGAGTTGATTTGGTGTACACACACTTATCACACTCATTGGTTTTGAACCCACTTGACAACATTTCTTTGTCAAATTTCTCATGCCATTTTTTAGGTGCTTATTTTAATCCGTACAAGGATTTTACAAGTTTGCAGCACACTTCTGTTCTTGTCCAGGAACACTAAACCCTTCTGGTTGCTCCATGTAAATCTCTTCATCCAATTCACCATTCAAGAATACCGTCTGTACATCCATTTGATGTATTTCAAGACCAAATATAGCTGCTATGGCTATAAGCATTCTTATCGATGTGATACGAGTCACTGGTGAATATGTGTCAAAGTAATCAAGGCCTTCCTTTTGTCTATAACCTTTTATGACAAGTCTTACCTCATACTTATCTATTGATCCATCCGTTTTCATCTTCCGTTTGAATATCCATTTGTAGCCCAGCGGCTTACAACCTGGAGGAAGATCAACCAACTCCAAGTATGGTTCTGTAGGATTGAATCAATCTCACTGTTAATAGCCTCTTTCCACAGAGGTACCTCCGGAGAAGACACATCTTCTTTATAGCTTTGAGGCTCATTTTCTAACAAGTATGTCAGAAAATCGGGACCAAACGACTTGGACGTTCTAGCTCTTTTGCCACGTCTAGGCTCGATTGTCTCAACATTTGCACGTTGATCTGATTCTTGGTCAACCTGATCACTGTCCTTGACAGTATCAATTATTCTTTGAGAGACTCTGTTCTTGTCTTTCCTTACAAGGAAACGTCTCTTCAAAAAATGTCGCATTCCTTGACTCAATTATCATGTTCGGATTGATGTCAAGAATCTCAGACTTGTGTACCAAGAATCGATACGCACTACTGTTGCGAGCATATCCAATGAATATACAGTCAACAGTTTTGGGTCCTATTCTAACCTTCTTAGGTTTAGGAACCATTACTTTGGCAAGACACCCCCACACTTTTAGGTATTTGTAGGAAGGTACGAAATATTTCCACAACTCATATGGTGTCTTGTCCAATCTTCTGTGAGGAAGCTTGTTTAGAACGTAGTTCGCTGAAAGCAATGCTTCCCCCCACAAGTTCTGGGGTAAACCCAAACTAGTCAACATGGCGTTCATCATTTCCTTCAACGTTCGATTTTTACGCTCCGCAATTCCGTTCTGTTGAGGAGAATAAGGAGCAGTGGTTTCGTGAATAATTCCGTGCACAGAACAATATTCACCGAATGGTGAAACGTATTCACCACTTCTATCACTCATGATTCTTTTGATTTTCTTGCCAAGTTGATTTTCAACTTCGTTCTTATAGTGTACAAAGCTCTCAATAGCTTCAGCTTTGCTCCTCAGCAAATACACATAGCAGAATCTTGTGCCGTCATCGATAAAAGTGACAAAGTACTTTTTACCGCCTCTTGTTTGCACAATATTCATGTCACACACGTCAGTGTGTACAAGTTCTAAAGGTTCAGAATTGCGCTCCACAGAATGAAATGATGTTCTATGCATTTTTGCTTCAACGCATGCCTCACACTTATGTTGGCTATCAATTGCAAATTTAGGTATAAGGTCCATGTTAATTAATTTACGCATGGTATCATAATTAACATGTCCTAACCTCCCATGCCATACATCTTGTGACTCAATAATATAAGCAGAAGTACTAGCTTTATTAATAGCACGATTGAAAGTCATTACATTTAGTTTGAAAAGGCCCTCAGTTAGGTAACCTTTTCCTACATACATATCATTCTTTGTCATTAAAAACTTATCAGAAACAAATACAAGCTTGAAACCAGCCTTACTAAGGAGAGATCCTGGGACTAAGTTCTTCCGAATATCTGGAGCATACAGTACATTCTTCAATGTTAGCTCAATTCCAGATGTCATCTTCAGAACCATTGTGCCTTGTCCAACCACCTGATAGGTAGACGAGTTTCCCATTTTCAGATGATCGCCGCCATCGACCTTCTGATACAAGGAAAAAATCTTGCTATCTGCACAGATATGACGAGTAGCCCCAATGTCTACCCACCATTCTTTCGGATTCCCAACTATGTTGGCTTCGGTTACCACTGCTGATAGTTCCATCTCAGAGATCTCATCAGTCAGCTGCTCTCCTTCAGTGACATGGGCCTCATTTTTCTTTTTCTTGCCCTTGTCCTGAGACTTCTTGTTTCTACAGTCCTTTGACATATGACCGCTCTTTCCACAGTTGTAGCATTTCCCCTTGAACTTCTTGTTCGAAGAATCAGCTCCACTGTTCTTTCTCTTCTTGCTACCCTTTACACCCTCAATGATGTTGGCCTTAGACTCCATAGTCTTGTAGCTGGCCTTCTCGGACATCCTGTTGTCCTCCTCGATTCTCAATCGAACACTGAGGTCTTCAAGGATCATCTATTTCTTTTTGTGTTTCAGATAGCTCCTAAAGTCCTTCCATGATGGAGGCAACTTTTAAATTATGGCAGCAACTTGAAACATCTCACATAGTTTCATTCCCTCATCCAGTATTTCATGAATGATCAACTGCAGTTCTCCCAACTGAGACATCACCGTCCTTGAATCTACCATCTTGTAGTCTAGGAACCTACCCACGACAAATTTCTTTTGTCCGACATCCTCGGTTTTGTACTTCTTCTCGAGAGATTCCCAGAGAATCTTCGCAGAAGTCATGCCTTGGTACACATTGTACAGGGTATTGTCAAGACCACCCAAAAGATAGTTCTTGCATAAGAAGTCTCCAGACATCCATGTCTGTTCTCGCTCTTCCTTAGCCATTTCCGATTCACCCTCCACAGGACCCGGAGGATCTTTGAGGAATTTAGCCAACTGGAGAGTTGTCAGGTAGAACAACATTTTGCTCTGCCACTGTTTGAAATTTGCCCCACCAAATTTCTCCGGCTTTTCTCCATGAGAGATCGGTACTGTGATGTTTCCGCTAGCCATTTGTAACTGGAAAATCCAATAGGGGTCAATTAATCTACAAAAGATAAATTGCACAACGATCAACGTATGATCTTGTTTAAAGTGATATACTAGGTAACCACTTGTTGTTCTATTGGACGGTGGTTCCAATAAACACAAGTCCTTGAATTTTAACTAAAGATTCTTTAGAAAAATGAATAAACGAATATTCCCAGAGGACGAGGGGGGTCCGGAGTAACCACTTAAGTCCCTGACCACTTAGGCTCTTATCGCATTTTTGACAAAATATTCTTTAAACACTTTTTCAAAAGGATCTTTTAGCAATTCAAACCCAGAATTACACTTCTTCAATTGCACAAATAATATACGATATGTGTAGATATATGTGTAAGTGTCAATCAAGATTGGATGGAATTTCTTGTGTATGATTACACTTTAAATTCTCACCCAAGTATGCAACACACAATCAATTTCAACTTTATCACTATGTGTATGCTTGTGATAATTGAACAACCTAATAATAACGTAAATCTATACTACCAAGATTAATGTGTTACAGGTATATGATTTACTAAATTAATATCAATCTAAGTTCGCAGTTTATAATAATTACATGATGATTTCATTAGTGTCGCGTTCGTATCTACGTTCGAACGAGACTGTCCAGTGTGTGTGCGTTCGTGTTGCGTTTGACAACGCGTTCGATTGAAGTGTTTCCAGAGATTTCACGTTCGAGTAGCGTTTGAAAACGCGTTCGAACGGAATGATTCCAGAGAGTTTGCGTTCGAGTTGCGTTTAGTACGCGTTCAAATGTTCTTAGGCAGAAGGCTTGCGTTCGAGTTACGTTTGAAGACGCGTTCGAATGTTCTTACGAAATTTCAAATTTAAGCAGTCGCGTTCGTCGGGCGTTCGAACGCCCTACGGGTTTTTTATGCACAGTTCGTATTTTTCCAGAAAATTTCTAACCTAGCATGCAAATTACTATCTAACAACACTAGTATAATAAGTTCTTAAGATTGTGGTCCAAATAGTGTCATTAAAAATTAAAACAACATGCTTCAAACAAATTAAACCAGAAAATACCAATCAAACTATCATAAAACCCTAAAACATGAAAAACTATAGAAAACCTGGAAAATGCAATGACGAATCCAAGTCGAGATCTCTTTGTCCTTAAGAACTTATTAGCCTCCGTCACAGGTGCTTCACGGATTCGAATTGGCCAATGTTCTCCCAGGATAACTTGGTTGCTTCTTGTTCAAGGAGCACTCCTTAACAAGTATTTGAACTTGGAATATGGTGGAACTCTCTCTCAAAACAAATAGAAAACTTGACTCTTAAATTCGGATTGTCTTCTGTATGTCTTAATTGGACATAGAACCTCCTTTATAAAGGCATGGAAGGGTGCCAATGGGGCACCCCTTGGGGTGGGGTGCAACCCTCCAAAGGGTTGTACCCCTCTCGTGCACACATTGCATCCAAAAGACATATATATCCTTAATGAATATTTAAAGAATTTCCAACAGACACGACATAATATATGGTCTATTTGTGCTAGCGGGCCGACACGATACGACACGGTTAATTAATGGGCCACGTCGTGTCAAGTCCATCAATAAAATATAAGGCCCAACACGATCCATATGGGCTGTGAACCATGCTGATTCATCAGGCCATATGGGCCGTATCTGGGCCGGCTCATAGGCTTAAAATTTAAAATATTTGAATCATAATTTAAGTCATAGTTAATGCATTTCAATTAATTTAAGTCATAAAATCTAAACTACCTTGTTTTTTACTGTTACTGATGAATGATGATCACTAAACACTTAATGTATTTTTTTAAAAAAAATTTTTTAAAAAAATAAATACATCATATTTTATATTATTTGTAACATGTAACTTTTCATTTCATATAAATAAATAAATTATATTTTATTTCTCTTTCAAATAATATTATTTTGAAATGAGAAATATATCTATTAATTATCGATATTGTTAACAATAGTTTAATTAGTTTTAACTTTTAACATTTAAAAGTTAAAATCAACTGAAAAATGAGATAATGAATTTAAAAAAAAAAATCCAAAATTTGAAATATAAAATTTAAATTATAAAATTATTATCGGTGGGCCACTAGTGGGCCCATTTTCGTGCCGCGCCAAAGCACGGCCCATATACCAAAATTTTTGGCCAAGCATGACCCACATATGGGTCGTGTCGTGCTGTCATGGCTCACAATAACAGACCGTGAGACCGTGTCGTTCCAGGCCTGTACGGAACCCACAAGTTTGATGGGCTGCCCGATCCATTGGTCATCTATATATCTTACTAGTGAGGTTCGAGTGTGATTGAGAGTTGTTCATTAATCTTATTAATGGACCGGATTTTAAAATATTTTTCTCCCATTTAAGTGTTGCTCATTAATGTTTTCAAAATTTTAGGAAAATCAAGTTTCCTAAATTTTAAATTGATATTCATATTGTGTTTTATTAAGTCCGAATTTAAATAAATAAATTTAAAATTATTGAAGATTTTTCAAAATTCGACCTATTTACTCACCCTGAATAAAATTTGAGAATCTATGTATTTTTGATTAGGTGTGAAATATTGATAATTCCCATTTATTTTATTTTAACTTTTCTTGCAACTTTGGGCTGTCTAATTGTTATTAATTGATCGATAAGTTCAATTGTTTTTTACCACTTTTTCACCCAAAGTGTCTTCAGAAAGTTCTTTATGTTTAAGACATTCTCACTGAATCATTTATATTTAGGATTCTCTCTTTAAAACATATTAATCGAGATATCACCTATTGTTGGAGAAGAATATTAATGGTGAGCTTAAAGAGGTGGTCTTAAGGCCATATCAAATACAAAATCTTGAAAAATTATAACTTCGAAATTGTATTAGAAATTGTCATATTTTACTGGAGATGGCCAATGGGTCGGTCTGACACGACACAATTAATTTAGATAAGGCTCATACGTGTTAGCGGGCTGACCCGACACGACACGGTTAATTAATGGGTCACTTGATAACAATGGTAATAGCTCAAATCCATGTTTACATAAATATTGGTACCGTTTCCTCCAACTTACATATATTCTTATTTCAATTGACATGAATTGGACTTAATTGTGAAGCATACTAGTGATTAGACAATTTGAATTTAAATTGATCAATTGGTATCATCTATGCTTAATCATATCCTAATCTAGTATCAATTGGGATCACCTAAAACTTATTGGTTTATATGATATGTGTGATCTTTTTGATTGTTTAGCACTGAATATGCCTTGCCATTGATCTTTATTGGTTGAAAATGAAATGCATGAATATTGGTATATTTGGATGATTTTGATGATCTATACATGAATTTCATATTAAATGGAAAAATGGGAGAAATATTTGAAAATGCTAAGTGTGCATGTTTGTGAACTTTAATATGTTTTGTGCACATATTAGTTGGTATCTCATAGAGCTTAATTTTTACTTCTTCATCATTTTTGATAATGTCAAAGGGGGAGAAATCACAGGAATGAGATAAAACTTGTGTTACCATTGTACAGGCCAAATTTGGGCCCAGGGATAAAATCGACATTTATTCCACCTGGAGCCCGTTAACAAAATTCAATATTGAAGACAAAGGCTAAAGTCCCGCAGCCCACCTCACAAAGCCCAGACCCATCAAAGTTTGGAATACCAACAGACACCAGTTACGAACTCAGTGAAGATCAGGGAATTAAGGACGATAATGGAACACGGCGGTTACACGGTCAACAAATCGCGAAAATAATGACTGTATTTAAGGATTCCAACGGGCAAGAGATGAAGACTATAAAAGAAAGAAGTCAAGTAATAGACAAAAGAGGCCAGACAGAAACCACAACTACATCACATTAGACCGCCCTTTTGGCAAGCTATATAAGATTGAGGTATACTACAAGCCTTGATCTTTTCCCTTTCGACTTAATCACACATTAGCTAACTTGAGCGTCGGAGTGCTTACGGCTTCCACCACACCGGTGAGCAGTAAATCTCTTCCGCTTTACTCTTGTTTTACAGGTTCGCTCACGCCCTACAGACTCACAATCTCGATTGTGGACCTCAATCGAAATCCGTGTCTACAATTTGGCGCAAACCGTGGGGCTACTGAGCGAACAAATCGAGAATGGCAACGGCCAACGAAATACGAGATCCTGTGATGGCACAACTTGCCATGCTCCAAGATCGATTGCAGGCCCTAGAAGAGGAGAACTTGGCAGTGCGGAATTCCAATGAAACCTTACAAAAAAACTGGACCTATTGTCATACAACCCTCAACAACCCCAAGGCCGAACCAGCAATCCAGACGATTGCAGCAATCCAGTAGCACAACCCATGTCGGATGGAAGGAACAACAGTCACCAACCAGCTACACAAGATCCAAATTCTCTGATGAGAAGGGAATTGATAGAATTCAAGGAGGCGATTATGTCACGACTCCCGGTGATAAGGCTATCAACCAGAAGGAGCAGGACCTTCAGAATTGGGGATTGGGTGCTACGCAAAGTGTTCCAGAACACGAAGGAATATGGAGATGCGAAGTTGGGCCCAAATTGGGAGGGCCCGTATCTTGTCACAAAGGTAGTTGGAAGAGGAGCTTACAGACTACAAACCGAGGATGGAAAACCTGTGCGCAATAGTTGGAACGCACTTCATCTCAAGAAATTCATCTGGTAAACGACTACGTTTTGTTATCTGTTAGTCGACATTTATTTTCCTAGTATTTGTTTAATTGATGTTTTTGCAAAATAATGAAATTCATCCATAGTAATAAGATATCATCCAAATGGTACATTTTTCATTCAACCTATACATCAGAAAACTACGGCATTTCACAACAGTTGTACAACAAACAAAATATACACCATCCTCAAGACTTCACGGATTTTCTTCTCCTACATCAGTTGTGCTGGGGAGAGTGGCCGGAACTTCTTCCTGTGACTCGACTATCGTTGACACTTCGGTGTCGGGTAATGCCAGCACGACATCCTCACACTCAGCAGTCTCTGTATGTACTTCCACCCCCGGATCAACAATCTCCATTCCGATTGGATCACACTCAATTTTTTTCGACATTTATTCTCCTCCCTTATCTTCTAAATCATCCTCTGAAGATGAAGTAAGACCGGTAGCACGCCTTTCATACTCTCGGATCCACTTCTCCGGCTTCCAGTCAACATGTTTTCCTGCGACATACTCATTCATCAGGTCGCACATATTCCTCATCATTGAGTCAATAACAATATCTTCCAATTGCTCAAGCAATAAGTCTTTCTCCTTCTTCACATTCTCAAATCCCTCCTTGTAGCCCTCAATTGCCATTTCAGCTGTCTCCTTTTCCAATTTCAAAGCAACCTTTACCTCCTTCAACTCTTTCTCGAGTCCTCTCTCCTTCTTCTGAGAGGCAACCAATCCAGATCTCAACTCTGAAGATTCCTTCCTCGACGTCGATAGTTCTTTTTCAAGCTCTCTGATCTTCTTCTGGCTGGACTCGACATTCTTCTTCATGAACAAGCTGCATTCCAGGGCCTACAAACACAAGCCTTGAGAGTCAGTCGCCCAAAAAAAAAAAAACTATACCTGATAATTCAAAGCAATCGCCTTCTTCATAACTTCTATTGGACCTATCTGGGCCAACCTCACTTCATCCCATTCTAGCAAAAGCCCTTCCACGAATGAGTCGATGTTTGAAGGGTCAGATATAGCAGTCGACTTTCAGGGAACCTTTAGCAAAAGGTTGTCCGGATCTTCTTCTTCTTCAGCCACAACCTTCCTTTTCTTTCCCGCAGAGCTCACTTCGATCGATTTCCCCTTATCTAGAACCCCTTCTACAGAGGTACCTCCCTTCTGCTGGGTGCCAACCGCCTCCTCGACTTCAGGCTCATTCTTTCGAAGTTTGCGAGACTTTCTTCGGCTCTTCATTTCATCGAGGGAAGCTACCGTGAATGGTCATGTCATCATCTCCTCTGCGCATAAAAGTTCTCCAGGGTTTAGAGGCTCTCGAAATCTAGATTCGCCATACAATGTTTGACATGACCATCGACAATTAATCACGGGCAATACATTGTTACGTGAAGGCAGTACTTTACCTTTTCCTTCTCGTCGAAAGATTTCCCTCCACAAAGGTGTTGCCCTCAGCCTCTTCTCCGTCAATATGAGTTTACAATCTCTTTCCTCAGCCGACAAAGAAAGAACATCGTTGGTATTGGCTACAGTCCGAGCAGTGGTAAAGAATGATCTATTTTGCAAGGGATCTGCAAAACAAAGGCTTGATTAGTCGACAAGTAAAAAAAAATTAAAAAAAAAATAACGATAAAACTCTATACTCACTCGACAAACACCAAAACTCTAGGATTCGACCAGCCCCAGTCAATCCATATATACCCTCACCCTTCGCAAAAAAATATTGAGATTGCCAATTTCCTCTATCATTCGTCGGCAAACCAGTGATTAAATGCGTTTTCCTCTAGCGAAGGATCAGAGTATACCTCCCCTTCTCTTTCAAATGCTCCTTCAAATAATAAGTTTCTAAAACGTCCCTCACTTCAAAGAGAATTCCCAACTCAAACGACAAACATTCAGTCGACAGTAAAATCCTCCACGCATTCGGCATCAACTGGGATGGAGCAATCTCGAAATGATCCAAAACCTCCCAAACCAATCTAGGGATTGGGAATCTCAACCCCACGGAGAAAGGACGAACATAAAAACCCGTCCAACCCGGAACCTTGTAATCAATCCTCTCGTTCGACGAAGACACTCGAAGGTCCAGAGATTCAGGGAACCTAAACATCATGCTGAGTTCCCGCAGTATTCTACCCGTCATTCGGCTAGCAGGGTTCCTCGACAAAATATTGGATGGTTCGCTAGTAGTCGGGAAGTCACTCGACTCTCCAATAGCGGGCAACGATCTCAGAGGTATGGCCTCAGTTGAGTTACCGCCGAAGGAGTCGCCAGGGTAACCACCCCACTTTCGATCATTCTTGGTACGACATCTCTTCGTATTCGACTACTTCCTGGGTGTCACTGATGATTCGACATAACTATCGATCCTTGCACTTAGGCTGCCTAAAAATTCTTCACTCGACATCCTCCAAATAACGAGCATATAAAAACAACTAAACAACTTGATTACCTACCCTCTAAAGATCAAAACCCACAAACACTAAATTCCTAACAAAACATACAAGTCCTAGATCAAACAGCCTGAATAACTTAAGAACTGCTTGAATCTACACTATGAACACTTAAAGGAATTGAAGAACAAAGAGTTTTGAAGAATACCTTGAGGGACTTGAGAGCTCTCCTTACTCGACTTCCAAATATAGCACAAATGAAGCCCCTAGGACGACTTATATAAACTCGAGGACAGAAATGGCGCCAAATCTCCCGCCAAAAAACGCCTCGCAAACCACGCTAGGTTAAAATTACAATTAATAAACTAGACAGACTCTTCGCCTACTTCAACCAGCTTGTAGAGTCAGATAGAGCTTTATCGGCAGTCGACTCACAAGATTTGTTGAACGAAAGGACTCCTGAACATCAACCTTGTTCAGTCGACATGGGGACATCCCCCAATAGACTCGTGACGAGTCTAATAGATAATTGCCTTCACTCGACTTACACAACATGTCGAGTGACAGAGCTCCTGAACATCAACCTTGTTCAGTCGACATGGGGACATCCCCCAATAGACTCGTGACGAGTCTAATAGATAATTGCCTTCACTCGACTTACACGACATGTCGAGTGACAGAGCTCCTGAACATCAATCTTGTTCAGTCGACACGGGGACATCCCCAGTTGACTCATGTCGAGTCTAACGAAGCGCCTTCACTCGACTCACACAACATGTCGAGTGACAGAGCTCCTGAACATCAACCTTGTTCAGTCGACACGGGGACATCCCCCAATAGACTCGTGACGAGTCTAATAGATAATTGCCTTCACTCGACTTACACGACATGTCGAGTGACAGAGCTCCTGACCATCAATCTTGTTCAGTCGACACGGGGACATCCCCAGTTGACTCATGTCGAGTCTAACGAAGCGCCTTCACTCGACTCACACGACATGTCGAGTGACAGAGCTCCTGATTATCAAACTTGTTCAGTTGACATAGGGACATCCCCAGTTGACTCATGTCGAGTCTAACGAAGCGCCTTCACTCGACTCACACGACATGTCGAGTGACAGAGCTCCTGAACATCAACCTTGTTAAGTCGACATGGGGACATCCCCCAATAGACTCGTGACGAGTCTAATAGATAATTGCCTTCAATCGACTTACACGACATGTCGAGAGACAGAGCTCCTGAACATCAAATCTTGTTCAGTCGACACAGGGACACCCCCAGTTGACTCATTTCGAGTCTAACGTTACGCCTTCACTCGACTCACATGACATGTCGAGTGACAGAGCTCCTGAACATCAACCTTGTTCAAGTCGACCAGAGGACATTCCCCCAATAGACTCTAGACGAGTCAAACATGTCAACATTGTCACTCGACTCAAAATTACATGTCGAAAGAAAATGTCCATAAACCATTTTACAAACAACCTCGTCGAGTCAGATAAACCATTTTAAAGACGTGTCGAATCTCCCAAGGACACGCTTCAGGAAATCCCTGTCGTATCAGGGAATTGGTTGCTTCATTCTCTTCTGAACGACCTGTCAAGTGGAAAGATTCCTGAACCTCGTTTCTAGTTCGTACAACTAGAGACTCCACCCTCACGCGATTACAGGAGAAAATGGCCCCCAAACCATCGTCAGATTCAGACGACCAAAACGTCTTATACAGTTACCTATGATAATTAGTTGAGCAAACGACATGCTGGATAAAGATACTCTCCAAGTCAAAAGACATCAAGACTTAGAGAGTAGGGGACAAACTGTACAGGCCAAATTTGGGCCCAGGGATAAAATCGACATTTATTCCACCTGGAGCCCGTTAACAAAATCCAATATTGAAGACAAAGGCTAAAGTCCCGCAGCCCACCTCACAAAGCCCAGACCCATCAAAGTTTGGAATACCAACAGACACCAGTTACAAACTCAGTGAAGATCAGGGAATTAAAGGATGATAATGGAACACGGCGGTTACACGGTCAACAAATCGCGAAAATAATGACTGCATTTAAGGATTCCAACGGGCAAGAGATGAAGACTATAAAAGAAAGAAGTCAAGTAATAGACAAAAGAGGCCAGACAGAAACCACAACTACATCACATTAGACCGCCATTTTGGCAAGCTATATAAGATTGAGGTATACTACAAGCCTTGATCTTTTCCCTTTCGACTTAATCACACATTAGCTAACTTGAGCGTCGGAGTGCTTACGGCTTCCACCACACCGGTGGGCAGTAAATCTCTTCCGCTTTACTCTTGTTTTACAGGTTCGCTCACGCCCTACAGACTCACAATCTCGATTGTGGACCTCAATCGAAATCCGTGTCTACAACCATCACCATTGTATTAAGAGAGAGCAAATTTATACTACTGTGTTTGTCTAAGTTTTATAGAGCCATATTGAAGACAATCATATGTTGAGGGGGAGCTAACATTGATGGGGAACTAATATTGAGGGGGAGCAAAATAGTCAACAAATATGGACTCTCAAAGCTTACAAGTTTTAAAGGTTGACATCATTAAAAATGGGGAGATTGTTAGTGACATATTTGCAAGATAGATTTTGATGAAGCAACACTAGAATACTTCGACGCGCATTAGCAGACATTACAAAATGACGTCGAAGCACATTGGTGATGAAGAGCAATAAATGTGAAGATTAGCACCATGAAATATCTTTTTTGGTCTTAGCTTAGGGCTCTCCTTGTAAAGTGAGTTGTTAATTTAAATCTCTAAGCTCATATGACAATATGCACATTCACTTAGATGCATTAGACTCATGTGCAAAATGGTCTTAATCTTCAAATCTTGCATTTTAGCACTTAAACCGACATATCAGTCTCCTACACCAACATATCGGTGCCCTTGCTATGTTCCGAGCATTTTTATATCTCATCTGGAACCGGGCTACTCCATACCGGTATCCCATACCGGTCACTCTGGGGTTTACACAGTTACTGGAATCGTCTAGAGCATACTGGCATTCATACCGGTCAAACTTCATATTTTTCATGCCCTCGGAAACCGGCATGATCCATACCGGTCAGGAATTTGGTCCTGTTTGCACTTACCAGTGTCAAAGAATAACATTTTATAGTCGTTATAATGGCTGACCGGCATACCGGCCTCTGCATATCGGTCTCAGCGCAAACATTAGGGACTGTACATATTGAGTCCTTATTTCGTTTTTGCTTTCTCCTTGAACCTTCATATAATTTATTCTAGGCAAAAACAGAGAGTCTACAAAACCATTCTCAATCTCACACACTACACCTTAATAGCATTTGTAGTGAGCTTAGATTTCTTGAGTTAACAACTCACACTAAATCTTTATTATTTTTGTGAGTGCCCAAGTTGTACCTTAAACTTCCATTATCAAACACTTGTGGTTGAGAAGACCCTTGTTGAGTGAGTATACTCAAAAGGACAATTTGTAAAAAGTTGTGAGTGAGCTTAGGAACAAAACTCATTGTAAGGGTTTTAGAGTGAGCCATTATAAAACTTTTGTGTAAAGATTTTTGGAGTGAACCTATGGGACAAAACTCTTGTTTGCGAGTGAGCCACAGAAAAATCGGTGTAAGTTGTGGATTCAACTTAGTGGAAATATTCAAGCGTGGCTTGTAGGAGTGGACGTAAGCAAAGAATTGGTCGAATCACTATAAATACGGTGTCAATTTTATCTATCCCTAAACTCTTTTATATTATTGCAAGTTTATTTTATATTTGTATATTATTTAGTGACTTGCATACTGGTAATATATTGTGATTGAGAAATTGATTGATAAGTTTAATTGATAAAGCTATTAACTTAGTAGTGTAAATTCAGCAAGGATTTTTATTTCCGCAATATTGACCGTCACCCAATTCACCTCCCTCTTGGGTATAAGTAATCGTTTATTGTACGTGGTTATAGGGAATTTCAGTTTTGATATAGAATGTTGAAACATATTGATAGATGAGAAAAATTATATTATGTTTCGGGTGTATATGTCATCTCTCTCATAATAGCCGGGTCCTACAACTGTGTGAGATTCAACTGATGTGAGAGAGATGACATATACACCCGAAACATGATATATTATCTCGATAGATGAATACTTTATCGAAAAAATTTCATATTAAGATAAATGTATATTAATTTTTTTTAATATACTTTGGCCTTTGCAGTCGAAGATATCATATTCCCCTAATTACGATTTAATAATAAAATATTATTTTATTATAAAAAATACAAAATGCGTGTTGACTTTTCATTGTTTATCTTATGTAACACAAGACACGGGACTAACATCTTATCAGATTTCCAATTTAAAAGATAATCTACTTTTCATCGCATGTGCCGTGACGTGCTGTGTTGTGAAATGTGGAAGTGGATGTTAATTTACTATTATTATTATCATTATATTAAAAATGAAATTAAAAAAATAAAATAAAATATGAACCCCACTTAATTAATTAATTAATTAATTGCGATCCCCAAATTGTTGTGGGGGCCACGTTCATTCATGTTTGCCTTATCACACATCACAAGGGAAGTTGAACTTATCATAAATATACATTGGACCATAAGATGAGAGCATGGGGGTTGATTAATTGTGTCTAATTTGATAACCTTCGTAATAAATGTATTGATATAAATTGATGTTTTTTTATTAGGATTAAATTGTCAAATTTGTTTTTAATCTTTTCCATTTCTATCAAACATTCTAGATTATTTCCAATAAGATTTCTTATACAGTTCTTTATATTTATTAAAAACTGACCTCGTTTATAATTTAAAAAGATATGTGTGAGGTTTTATTTCAATAATCCACTTACACACCTCCTAAAAATGACATCGTTTATAATTTAAAAATATATATTATAAATCCAAATTCTCTTATTATTGGAATGATAATTTTTTTTAAAGAATATTAAATTAATGAGTTAAAGGTATTGATTTGCGTAAAATACATATTAGTTTGCTCCTAAACGTAGGGAGTGTGATCATCGAAAGTTGGTTTATGATTAAAAATATGATGTATTATCGAAATGAAAAATCATATCTCATTCTATACATTTAGGATAAAATATCCCTTATAAATACACGTAAACCTTTATTAAAAAATTTAAGCGTGGATGTTCACGCTCTATGAAATACGAATTTGAGGAATACATTTTAGTTTTGTGTTATGTCCGCATTACTATAAATAATATTGTTGACGGCTGTTTTTCGTTTCAAGAGCGATTTGAGAAATATATTCCTTAAATAAACCTTCCTCAAGTAGTGGATTTGTTTGGTTTGCTGGGAACCAAAGCAAACTTAGCAAGCAAATAAGAAATCACAGAGAAAATAAAGTATTTAACGTGATTCGGTAGAGAGTGGCTCCAACCTACGTCCACGGATGGAAAGAAATGAGACTTTTATTACCACATTGGGTTAGACTGACCTGCTTTATCTCTCTCTAACACTAAGCTATTTATAGCTTTTACAAATTGTGAAATGTCGAAAAAATGACAACTAATGAATTAACCAACCCTTAAAATTGAGTCTTCAACCCTTTTTATATAGTGCGTCTAAATCCACTATTGCACCAACACGTGATGTCAGCCACGTCAGCCCTTAACTTTCGTCCATACTCCTTTCCCCAACTACTCTGTAAACAATGGCTTTAGCCGTCTGTCACAACCACCCTCTGCCATCTGAAAACCATAATTCCCACCTTTTTGCCCACTGCCACACGTTCTGTCCATGTGACAGTCTGTATTGCAACCACTCCCACGCGGTCCCGTGTGTCAGTGGATAATCCTCTAATCCCCTGATCTAATCCCATTGTATCAGCATTTTGGGAGGCCCAAACTTTCATGTAGGGCTTACGTCATCCGTATATAAGCACTATACTGCAAATCCGACCTTTATCCTTGGGTCAGCATACCGAGGTGCTTGATACTGGATCATCTTCCTTTATTTTTTACCAGGTCGGGTCGAGATTCATTCACTTCCATCACTTTCCCTTTGCAGTTCCTGAATATTTTTGACAAGTGTTTGAAGGCTCATGAGCTCCCTATATGTCTACCTTCAAACACCCAACTACCGTTGTTACAAGCATAAAAACAAATCTTCTGACAACCTCAAGTCGGTATTCATCTGTGCAAATATTACAGAATCCGATCATTCTCACCAGTTCAGATGCCTCTGTGCCTCAGGTCCAGACTCTTTTATCTGGCCTCTCATCTGTTAAGTGTAAACCCAAATATACCATTCTTCATACTTCAAAGTTTCTCGTGTCTGAAAATCAGCATCAACAAATATAAATATAAACACACGTATATGTGTATGTATGTATAATTTATCGAAATCTTATCTATATATATAGATAGCTTTGTTATGCTGCATAAATTGTTTAGGTCCAAAACAAATTAAGTCCATGCTCAAATAATTAAAAATAATATTTCTTTTAGCGTACAAAGGAAATTTGAACCCTTCATTCATATGTGAAGAGAGCCTCAATTAAGTAAAGTACTAAATGAATGAATTAATAATTGCTTTGCTTGTTTTAGGCTCTAAACGTAAATTGTCTTGGTAACTCAACTTGCATTATTTGCTTATTTGTTTTTAGTATAACAAAAGCTAATTAATGGTCAATTTGCCTATATCGTGACCATATTTATTGAATCAGGGATATTATTTCATAAATCAATGCATCATTGAAGGCATCATTGATATAACTTCACTTAGCACCTAAATCATTTGATACCACATGTTTATGGGGTGATTTGAGTTATTATTTATTTATTTGTTCGATTCGATTCGTTTTAAAACAAATATGTATTTGAAAAAATGGATTCGTGTAATAAATGGGTCAATTCGATTCATTAAATAAATCGAGAACAAATTTAAAGTTACTGATTTGTTTATTTATTTAGGATTTGTTTATTATTTTCTTTTAATAGTAGTTGTTACTTTTCAACTAAGATTCAAGAAGTTGTTACTAATCACCACAGAAAAAATAATATTATCTATATTTGGTGCGCCATTTTTCGTATTTCATATGTATACATTTATGAAGAATTAATATAAATAAAATATGATAATTTAGGCCATTGAATAATATTAGGACTAGCAGATAAACTAGGATGATGATATGATCCGCTCTTAAGTGGGGTAGCCGATCTCATAGGCTACTAGCGGAGATCCGTCCGCTTGGTGTATCACATGGATGCATGAGTTGCTCGTGTCCATCGAACTGACCGCCGAAAGTTTTCATATGGAGTGTTTATCACATGTGTCTGTGAGAACTTTCATGTATCAAATATATGATTAGTCCTTAGACTTGAGGTCTTTACAATCGTATGTGTGGATCAAATAACTTTGACATTCTCCTTCCCCGGTTCAAAAGATCTGGTCATAAGGGTATGATTGGGTCATTTGTTGAAACACATGAAGTTTGTAAAGATACAACAGAGAATCACCATTCTCTCGGATAATATTTTCTTATAAAAGTAATATTCCAGTTCGCGGGTTGATATGTGTGATCAGTGCTTGAGACTGTGGCCACAGCGGAAGAATCATGTGAGATTCTTGGGTTAGCACGATTCATGACACTATCAACATCATACCTTTGACCATATGGGTAGACACTTTCCGTACCCTAGGTCAATAGGTGGGGATACAGTGAGGCGAGATGCCGTATCATATGTAAATCGCATACAGAATGGGTATATATATCTTTCCTTCTCATTTGGGGGCATTGGCATGTTGCTAGATGTCAACCTTGGTCATTGAAATCGAACGACCATCTGATAGGAGGATAATTTATGTTCGATTAAATTATCACGATTCATTTCATTTCCAACTTGAGGGGAACCCAAAAGGTCACACACAACAAAGTCGAAATCAATGGTTAACAGTGCACAGTACAAATATAATAGCATATATGATTGCTGTAGGAATTGTTCATAAATGGTTCAATGTGTTTAATTATTGAACAGATCATTTATGAGGTTCCATAGTGGCTTAGGGATTGGTGAATGACGATGGGGGCACTTTGTGAATTGGAATAAAAAAATTTACTATTCACGTGAATAGTAAATTTTTTTTTTATTTGTTTGGAATTCCAATTCGGCCCAAACTCTTATTAGGATTTTATAATCTCATCTAACTATTAAATTAAGATCCAATGGCTAAGATTAAATTAGCTTTTATCCCACATCCGATTCTTAATTAATTTTGTAGTCTTTGGTGTTGGTTTTCAGAGTTCATGCGCAGCGGAAATCGTGATTTTTGTAACAAAAAAAAATAATTTATTTTTTCATACATGAACAATCAAAACCGGATCCGTATTTTTCTGGTAATTAATAACAAATAAATATTTAGAACTCAAGTAAGAAAATATACCTGCAGATCTGAATATCTTTGTAAATCGATTCTTTGAACCACGATCTTCCTCGTCTTATCTCCTCACCTCAAACAGCACGTGTGGGCGTGAAAATAAATGCGAATAACACTTTCCTGAATGCTTCATGTTTGGCTTGATCAGAGGGTTCGCCAAACATGCCCTGTAGAGACTCCATTATCTCATAAGCAGTCTCTGTCTTTTCGAACTTTTCTTTAAGCACATTGGACATAGTGGCAAGTAAATAACAACGAGCCTTGTCATTTCCTCGAACCAATTCCCATAGGCATCTATAATGTTTTTGTTTGCATTTTCAGCAGGTTTGGGAGGACATCCCTCTTCAGGACAAACTTCAGGTTATCCAGCACAAGTATTATATTCATGTCATACTTCCACTTAGCAAAGTTATCACCAGTTAATTTTTTAGTAGCAAGTAGTGATAGGATTGGATTGACATATTTCTGAATCATTAAAAAAATATTCTAAATTATTCCATGCATAAAATTCAAAATAATATGGCATAGTAATCATGATGCATATGCAAAACACTAAAATATATATGCACTACTATAGCCTCGGAAAATTTAATAAGCATATTATGTTGCCTTAGGGTCGATCATAACACCTTATTAAAATAGAGACAATCTCAATTAATAAATTTTTTCAAAATATCTCATATTTTCAAAAATTATTATAACCGATTTTGGTCTAAATATAATTAACACTTTTAACTATATTTATATGAGTGTAACCCACCGTTTTGGATCCTAAAAATTTAACTCATAATAACCACCTTAGGGTAAGTTAATTATGAAATACATTTTATAAATCCTATCATAAGAAATACAACCTTGATATTAACCTAAGCAAACACTTTCCTTAGGGAGGATGAAACTAAAGTCATCACAAAGCCCCACTTAGATTTCACGATGTTGCACTAACGGTGGAGGCCAAAGGATGTTTTGACAAACTACCCGCTCCCACTCATTATTTTAAGTTTAGTGATTTAATATGTAAAACATCTAATGTTTTGAAAACTTAGTGGAAAAAGACCATGAAATCAATATTAAAGGTCTTTGATTACCAATATAATTGTTTCATAATAAAATTACCCGCTTTACTAATAAAACTTAAATTCATTATGAAACATCTAAGTTATTCATGATAAACAATTTACTATAAATACTTAGAACTAAATTTTGTGACATTACTAATTTTAACGATTTAAAATTAATTCACAAATTTTATTTAATCGATAATCGATAAAATTCTAAAATAGTTTTTAATCAAATTATAAACTATTTACAATCATAAATAAATTTATGAAAATGCACATGTATGTATGACATGTATAATGCAAGAGTAGCATTGTGCTAATTCTATATGTCATTTAAAAATGCATGAGAATAAACATTTTATAATTCACACAAAATAAATAAATTGGATATTAACCGGGTTGACAATTTGGGTATTTCTAAAATTACAAATAACCAAAAAATAAAATTACATTAATCTCAAATCTGGAAAAAATATAATTATATTTCCAGGTGACTTTCACCAAATATTTATTTTTTTTTTTCTTCCCGCACAGTGGGCAGTCTTACTGCCGCACTGTGCGGCTGGGCAGCAGCCCCGTGCTGCACATATGTGCAGCAATGAGGCTGCTGCTAGGCAGCAGCCCACGCTGCTGCACATATGTGCAGCACCGTGGCTGCTGCTTGTGCAGCATTCTGCACTGTGCAGCAGTCAGTGCAGGAAAAAATATATATATATTCTGGAATATAAAAACGTCCGTCCGTGCATCGTCTATTTGGCTTGATCTTGATCTCGAACAATTACAAAAAAATAAGAATTACAAAAAGAAATACCCATTTAATTTTGGGTTTACATATCCAATATATAAAACAAAAAATTAAAATCCTAACCCAAGGTCAACCATACAATTAACGATTAATATCCATACATTCACCATCACATGATAATTCATAAAATGCATAGCCTACTCTTTTACATACATATTAAAATGATTTACAATAAATCATTCTTATTAATATACTAGAATAAATATGACCGCTCATGATACCATTTGTTGGTTTTCAGAGTACATGCGCAGCGGAAATCGTGATTTTTGTAACAAAAAAAATAATATTATTTTTTCATACATGATCAATCAAAACCGGATCCGTATTTTTCTGGTATATTAATAACAATAAATATTTAGAACTCAAGTAAGAAAATATACCTGCAGATCTGGATATCTTTGTAAATCGATTCTTTGAACCACGATCTTCCTCGTCTTATCTCCTCACCTCAAACAGCACGTGTGGGCGTGAAAATAAATGCGAATAACACTCTAATTTTAGTGAAGGATTCGTGTACTCAACACATGAGACGAATCCTGTGGGGTTATTTTCTTTTTAGTTTTCTTAAAACCAAACCAAGAAAAATAAAAAGGAAATCTATTTCCTTTTTATTTTTCTCTCACCCTTGCTCTCGTTTATTGTTGTTGTATCACCTCTGACTTGTTGTTCCTGCTTTTTGATATTTTTAATCAAAAAGTAGTTTAATCAAAGAATCCAATTTCAAAACAAAATCACTATTTGTTTTCTATTCCATACGTCTTGAAACTACTTTTTAAATGGAATTCTTATCCCATCAATTTTTGATAAGTCAAAAATATATGTATATACACACAGCTCACGATTATTGCTATGTTTTGATTTATCAAAAATTTGTCAAGTAAATCCATTGAGGATTTTATTAATTTTGATTTTCAAAAAATCAAAATAAAATCCTTTAATATTTATCCTATAAATTATCAAAGATAATTCAATAAAAAATAATTTTCAAAGTTTTCAACTTTTGAAAATATTATCTCATTAAATTAAAATTTAATTAATCAAATTAATTAAATAATAATATTCATAATTTAATAAATAGATACATTATCTATTGATAAATATATTAGGACAACATTTGTCATAATTTCCAAACAAGAGCTTTATGTAATAATTAGTGTAAAATAATTCATAATTATTTTAAATAATTGCCAACTATTTTTATTCGCAATTATAATCGTTCGAACAGTGATAGAAGACGACGAGGGGACCGATGGACCTATAATTCTAAGCTCCAATAATTCCGTCGATTAATTATAAACTCTTTTATTAATCAAATGAAAATTATTAATTCTGGAGTAACTCCACTAAATACCCAGAATTGCACTCTCAGAATTATAGAATTAATTACTCAAAGTATCCGTCAATTGATATAGTCATTACCTATGGAATGATCCTCCATAACAGATTCGTAAAGGAGCTAGGTATAAAAAATCCGTTAACCTCTCCAATTACATCTTTATCCTTGACTTCCATTAGTTCTCAAGTGAACAATTAATTCATAACTTTTATGAATTTGCGCGCTAATCGTTCAGGTCCTGAACCAACAAACAAGGGAATCTTATGAACGGATTTCATTATATCAGGTTAGCATTCCCAGCTATTCATTCAACTCATTCCCAAAATACAAGGTTTACGAAATGTAATAAATACAAAACCATACCGAGTAAATTAAAGAACAAATTAATATGATATAGGAGTCTGATAAATATAATGAATTAAGATCATCACATATATGACCATCATTATGATAAAATTGATATTCTTTATTTAACGGAAATTATTAAAACTTCTCAATTTTATCTGGTCCTGTCCTATATAATCTTATTATATAAAACACATTCATTTTCATGTCTCTACATAATATAGTCTGGATATAACTATACCATTCATAATGGAATGAACTGTATTTATGACTTTGGATGTGAAGATTCCCAACTTCAAATCATAGTCATGGACAAATTTTGATTATTACTCTTTAAATTTTATCCATGCATATATGCATGTAACATTTTACATACACATATATGTTTAATTTAAAGCTACATAAATAATCACGGAATTTTCATTAATTTTATAAAGCAAATCAAAATGCATACATGGAATAAAATAGAATCACAAATTTATTAATCAATCATGTTTCGAACATATTTGCTTGTCGGGCATACAAATCCCAACATTTGGAGCATTATATAAACCCAAAGAATTATTCACAAAGTTTTACACCAAAACCTTTCATATCTTGGGTTTATATAAGTGAGCAACTCTAAAGTTTAAGAGTAAGCCACTGATTTTGAGGATCCTTAAGTCTAATTGACTAGAGGAACCTCGAGTTAAAAGTTTTGAGATATTTGCCTAGGCTAGCACCAAGGGCAAAATACCCGCGCACTCAAGGCGTAGTCTTGCCGTTGAGTTTTGGCTTTGGTGTGTGCATCTTTAGAGGCCACACACTTGGGTGGCTCTTTGGAACGTGGAAAAGCTTGCTGAGTTCGAGAAAAACTTGTAGATTGGAGGGACGACTGGAGGAGTCTTCGGTTCAAGTAAGTATTTTTCTTTCTTTATTTTAATTAGAGTTCTTATGATAGTTAGCATGTTTAGGTTTATGTTCTTTGCATGTTTTATGAGTTTTATGCTTAGAATATATAGTAACATGCCTAGGCTTGTAGAATAATCAAAACAAATGGGTCTTGGGCAAAGGGAAAGCGGCATAATTTCTTTTAATTTTCCGCTGCGCACTCGCGGCCGCTCCCCAACAGAACCAACAATCAAATCAATTAGATACTCGTAGACATTTAGCTTCATAAATTGATAGCATAGGTATTAAGTCTTCGTAGGATCGATACATTTTGTACTACTTGAGCGATACATGCGCTTGCGTTACGTGTGTGTTTACCACCGATCAAGGATACACTTTTAATATTAAATTTAGAAATCTCACTCGTTATAATATATAAATTACCATTATTACCCAGTTAATTTATTTCAGAAATTAATTATGCCAAAATATATAAAACCAGCCATAAAGACGGTGATAACTTTTGTTTATAACAAGTCCAGTTAGGTACTCAATTATGCCAAATAAATAAAACCAGCCATATAGGCAGTAACAAAATTTGTCAATAATTAACCCATAATTAAATTAAATATTAATCATTAGATTTCAATTTATCTATTATAATATAAGTGAGATTAATCTAAATTTTCATATTAAAAGCTTCACTCTTTACCCTAACAAAAAGAAATTAGCTACTCATAATTTTAAATAAAAACACACATAATTTTATTACTGAAAGAAAAAAAAATTACAAGAAAGCTTTTAAAAAAAATAAAACACACAATAGATGGATCCATTCACAAAATTTCAGAGAGAATCGTGTGAATGAAGCTAAGGAAAATAAGGTACAGAGCATCTCTATTTATAGAAATTTTACAAGCTTTCTCCACCATTTTCTCCATCATTTCCTCCACCATATTCTCCACCATTTCCTCCACCAAACATGCATGTTTGGTGGAATTTTGAAAATTGAAAATTGTCACTTTCTATTTTTTCATAATGACTTTAATAATTACACATAACACACTCTGAATTTTTCATCAATTTCGGTCTTGAAAACCTCAGAATTAGAAAATCTTGTGAACTTCAAAGTTGTAGAGCTTTGAGTCTTCTTTCATCTGGAACTGAAATCATCTTACTCCGATATTGGAGTAAAAAGTTATGTCCAAAATACGAACATTGCATAGGGTTGAAATTTCCGAAGTTGTACACTGTTAGAACGCCCTATTAAATTTCTGGCCTCCAAAATCCAAATGTCAAGTCCATTTTTCTAGATATGCATCCAAAGTATTATTTCACCTACATAAAAGATAAAAATCACAATAAAAATATATAAAATATAAATTTAATTATTATACTAAATTAAGGGAATTAATGTAACTACAAGTGTAAAATAATTGATTTTTCTTTTAATAAATGTGCACTTTTTAGTGTTCATCAATAGTCTTGAATTATTCTTCTGTTGTGTTAACCTAGACAATAGCCATAACACAGCTTCACTTTGACCATTTCCCGTTCTACAGTTGTGTTCAATTCTGCCATGAATATTGGTTCTGGCTTCATCAAATACTTTAGGGAATCCAGCCTTTAAAATTATTAAGAAAGCGACCTCATTTCTTACTTGAAATAGGTGATCTAATGTGTAAGGTATTCTGACGATACCCCTATTAGAACTCTTCTCATAATGTAGTGATCATTAAAAACCTCCGCTTATCCTAACCTTAACGGACAACACTATGCATCATTATAGGAATGGGAAAGAGTATAAAACTCTACAGTACTTGGTTTGAATTGCACAAAGTTTCTGTTGTCCATTTTGAACCTAGATCTTATGATCTCCAGTCAATTAAGTTGTGCTTCCATAATGATAATTTTTAATTTATAAGCTTCAAGCACATTCCCCTCGATAACTTCTCAACTTGATCTTGAGGTAAACCTTTAATATGTGGATTGTCTAGGTTTTCATTCTATTTGACATAATCTATTAAAACTATGTCGCTTGAGGATAGTTTTCTTTTGGTATTTTATCTTCGACGTATATGTCGAGACTTACCATTATACATTGTATTTTGGGCTCTCTCAATAGCTGATTGGCTTTCACAATGTATGCTTATAATAGGCACCGACCTTAGAATAGTCATGTTGTAATACTGGACACTGGGTGATCCAACATTAGGATAGTATTACTATTATAAATTATTCTTAAAGTAAATATTCATAGTCGTTGGTTTTAGAATACGATCGAATTCCTATAACCTAGAAGACTAGCACATGTCCTATAATAGAATCGAAGTTGCAATGGTTTGACCCGATATACCATGGGCAATGGAAGCTCATATAGACATGTGGGTATTCGTTGGAGTGAATACTGAATGACTCACAAGTGATTCCTAATAGTTGGAAGTACACACCACCTTCAATAGGAATCTGTAACATCCATAATACGGAGATGTTACCAGCAAGGAATAGGCCGTCTATCCCCTTGAGCCTCTGAAACTCTCACAATATTAACTCATTTCATGTATGAACTCATACACGAGACCGATGCCAAATTCAACAACATAAATGCATAATACTTTTCAAATTAAATACTCAAATTCACTAAACATCACCATTTTACAATGAATACTTATAACTCTTTACATATGTTTTCTCTACTAAACAATTTGTATGATACATGAATTTTTCTGACACTGACTGAACTAAACTCTGACTAGACCTGGTGGACCGAACACCCTAATGATTGCCATCAGTATCTGTCCTTCTAAGCTCGTCCTTCGGGTAAACCTGCAAAACAAAGAAACTAAGAGTGGAAAGTTAGATTGTTTGAACGATCTAAGTGAGTGGACAATTAAAATAAAAACTGATATGCTTTTATGAAAACTCTTGGTTCTAAAACTCAAAACTGTCACTTGAAACATCTTTATCTGAAGATCATTCTCTTATCTGCAAACATAATTTTTCTGTAAAACGTTTCTGGAAAAGCTTTTACTGACTGCAAAAACTCTGAGTCTTTTTGTAAGATCATATTTTCTTGCTAGAACTATTTTATAAAACTATCATTTTTGAAAACTGCATCTCTGAATAGATTTTCTCTGAAAAACTGTCTCTGGAGATCTGTCTCTGAAAAGCCTGACGCATGGGGGCGTTACGTATCGTTGTCCCCCCATACGCCTAACTAGAGACAGAAGTGCGAATCCATGATATTGGGGCGTTACATATCGTCATCCCCCAAAGCATGCCACTACCTGTCCATGAAACTAGTGGTCTTGGGGCGTTACGTATCATCATCCCCCAAGTCACTGAACTAGAACCAGGGGTGCAGATCTATGCTACCCTCCAGGCTCTGAATCTAGGATCTAGGGGTATCTGTCATCCCTAATCCTGAACTGTGTATGCACACGATCTCTGAGTCCGTCAATTCCATGTCTATGACAAGTTACATACTGAGGTGGGTTTTCCCCTATGCCTCGAAAACATAAAGTCATACTTTGAAAATATCTATTTCTAGAACATCTCTTAAAAACATGATCTTTCACGAAATAATCGTAATAAAAATCAACTAACGCCCTAGGTGCGTAAAAATAAGTCTTTACTTAAAAAAGTATAAATGAAAAGTTAACTTGGAAAGAAAGTGTCCACTTACTGATTTGGAGTCCTACTAGCATAACTTCAATTTGCCGAAGGAATTTGTGGTTCATGCGATAACTCTGATTAGAAAAATGAATTGAGGAATATATTATGGAATTAAGCTAAGTTTATCGATTTAAGTACTTGATATCGCTTCAAGGTGTATCATACGTATATCATGATGTAATATATGTATACGAGCTGATACGAGACCCTTAGGGTGGCCTCTAATACGCTAGAGTGGAACTGTAATGAATTAAAACTATTTTGGGGAAATTTTGTTCTCGCGTCGCGACGCTCACAATTCCAGAAACGAATATGTAAAAATTCCCAGTACGTATCGCGACGCAAGTCCTTGCGCGTCGCATCACTGATAATCCAAAAATGAATCTGCATAAATTTCCCAGTACTCGTCGCGACGCTAGCCCTTGGGCGTCCCGACGCTAGCCTGTTTTCCAGGATTCTAAACTTGCTTCCTCAAGTCTATCTTATCCAAATGCATCACCAATACTTTTATATCAAAATTATTACACAAACCATTCCATTAAACCTCAACTTCACATATTCTATACCAATATATCACCATTAAATAATTCTTTAATCTCATAATTCTTATTTTAGCTCAACATTTAATATTTCCAAAAATTTATGCATTTATCCTACAATCAATTTCTTTGTTTACCAATCACCAAAATGCATTCCCTAACATGCCAATAGCTCTAATCTATCATCATACCTTCAAAATTTTACAATCCAAGTTTTAGGTCAAGTTTTCCTTACCTTATTTCACTTTATTTTCTTCACATTTCAAGTCTCTTAGGCTTGGTATCCTTATTCCTAGTTTGTTGTGGAACCATTTGCCTTTATTTCCTCTTGAATTTGGGTGAGAATGGCTTCCCTTGCTTCCTTCTCATTCTTCATTTCCTCTCCCCCTCTTTCCATATTTTTTTTCTTTTCTTCAAATCTTGGGGATGTTTGAATAGTTTCTCTTTTTATACTATGAGCCATTTGTAATTAGTATTATTGAAGAAAAGTTTAGAAAATTTGAGAAAGTTTGAGATTTCTCTAGATGGGTCCAAGCACTATTCATCCAGATCTTTGATCTATATTTTCAACCTTTTTCTGGTTTGAATTTGAAAAAATATTTAACGCGGAAGTCATAGATCTCGATCTCAGCTTTCCGATGAAATAAAATTCATAAATATCGGAGTTCATATGAGAATGTTACGGCCCAAATATCATAGGATATCCGTAGTGGAACACCGTATCATCTAGTATCAGAATCTCGAAGAATTTTCCGATTATTCCCAAAGTCATTTCATGGGAGTATATGTGCCCAAACATAATTTGTATTATGTGACACTCGTCCCACAATGTAACAATAGTTGAGATTTTCGGTCGTTACAGAATCTTCTCGAGTCTAGTAGCATATGTAATCCTTTGACTATAAGATATTATTGATTTTGTGTGTGATCCTCAACACTTTGATGTCATATATGTCAGAGACCTTTCATGGTCTGACCGCTAGATGTTCGTTGGGTGTGGACTTATGCACTCGTTAATCAAGTGCGTATCAAGAAAGGATTCGTCAGCCCGTATATAAACCATATGGGGTTTAGATATCCATGTGAGTAAATCATGATTCTTAAGACTTTGGCCAAAGCCGATCACCTAGGGTGGACCGTATATATCAGAAATGATATTCTGATTAGTTGGAAAGAATCGTGGACATGTTGACATGAGATGTGTGCCTCAGAAACTTGACGGTGTAATCTATATTTCCTAACACAACTAGAATAACTTACGACGGAGGGATTGTTAAACATATGTGATGACCTCGACTTGTATTGTTCAGAAAGTTTGTTCGTGTTCTTCGCGAATTCAGAGGTGGCCGAATTGCATACATATAAGCTAGGCTTATATGACGAACATGTCTGGACTTATAGAGTCCCACAATATGAAGTGTACTCGTTGAACACTTGGGTTGCCGATAATGTTTGATAATAAATATTATTTGATATTATAATTATCAATTAAAATAATTAAGTATTGTTGGATAACATTAATTATTTACTTTGACCCAATTAGAATAATTCAAAATCACACAATCGCTTTGATGTAATTTCATAAATATTTCTACCATTTGAGGATATTTTGATAATTATAAATATGTAATAATAGGTTTATTTGGCTTGATTTAATTGGATTAAATCAAAGTGGTAGACATTGAACTAATCCATTGATTAAACTTTGTCTTGATTTAATTAGATTAAATCAAGGTGGTATAAAAAAGGTGATTAGTCACACCTAATTATACATATTTGGATAAATTGGATTAAGCCCACCTAAAAATTGATTAAGACTTTTATTAATTAAAAATTACATAAGTTTTGCTATAAAAGGCAAGCTTGAGCAAATTTTAAATCAAGCTTGAGCTTAGAAAGTTAAGCTTGTGAAAGTTAAAACAATCAATATTTAGAAATATTAGCATAAGTAAAAGAAGTTTTTAGAGAAGCTTTGAAAGTTATCTACAACATTTCAACAAGGAGAAATCAAGATTGGATTTTGGAATCAAGCTTGCTAGCATTGGAATCAAGATTGAATCTTGGAGTCAAGCTTGCTAACTTTGGAAGTTCTCTACAATATTTCAACAAGGAGAAAAAAATTGAATCTTAGAATCAAGCTCACTAGGTAAGTTTGATCTTCTTTAAAGCTATATTTTCATTAGTGAGTTGTTTTCATTAATGAAGCATATAATGATGTATTATATATTGGATATATAATAACATAGTTTGATATTGAAATTAGGCTAATGAATTGTGTATGGATGCTTTGGAAGCATAAACATACTATGCTTGTGATTGTGTCAAAATGTTTATGTTAGACATGAAACATTAAATTAGAGTTTGAAACTCTAGATGAAAGTTTGGAGATATGGCTACCATTTTAGAATCATTTGACCACTTTTGAGTGACCTAGAATTGTTCACGAGTCACTTCATTATGAGATTCTTGTTTGGTTTGTATTTTAGATTTAAAATTTACGCATGTGCGTATTTTGAATAAATTTATGTTTTTGTAAAATATTTGATATTTCTAAAACATGATTTTGTTCTATAATATGTGTTGATATTGATATTGATGTTAAAATTAAATTTTTGGGTGTTTGAAAGTGTATAGGGAAGGTTGTAAATGAATTAGGGTAAAAACTTCAATTCCATCAGCTCTCTGTTTCCAGAGAGCTGAAGGAAACAATTATATATAAAAAAAAATGGCGCATTTCGCTCGTAGTATGCGCGCGCTGAAACTTTATTTTTATTTTTTCCGTTTTTGAGTTTCCGGACTCCGATTCAGCCCCGTTTTTTTTCTATACACTCATAATGAAATATAGTATTCCATTAAATTATTTAAAAATACACTCATGTTTGATATCCACGGGTTAGACCCACTTTCGCTGCGAGGGCCACCGAACCGACCCTAGGGGTCCCACATCCGCCCCAATAATAAGTTCTTATGATTGTTAACGGGATGTGTTATTTATCACTTTTAAACATGCATAATTCAAGCAAAACATGTAATCCATAAATCAAACAAAAAACTCAAAGTCTTAGGAAAAACCTGTGAAATATTTTGTAGAAGATGAAAAATCTCAAATCAAGTCGAGAAATCTCTGTCCTTAAGAACTTATTAGCCCCGTCTCGATGCACTTACGAATCTCTTAGCTAACGTTCTCCCAAGATACTTGGTTACTTCTTGACTAAGTAATACTCCTTTTGTTCAAGAACTTTGAATTAGGAACAATTATGAAAACTCTCTTTAAACACTCTTAATATGCCTAAGATAAGTAAAAGAGAATATGAATGTGAATGAATGAATGAATAATGAGAACTCAATGATCCATTTTATAGACATTGAGAATTGCATTTGTAAATGTACATCTAAGTCAATGTATATATTCCTTTAAGAGTTACAACCCTCCAAAGAACCTTTTAAATCTTAAAGATTGTGTCATTTCTTATTAAAAATTATTTCCTTTTTATTCCCTATAAATATATGCAATGTTTAGAAAATTTTCTGCATATTTGAGCACATTATGTCATAATCACTTGCAATTCAAGCTTTTAGCCGAGAAAATACACGTATATAATTGGTGGATTTGAATTATATATATATATATATATATAAATTCAGAGTAATTAACATGCAACAAAGTTGAAACTTGAAACTTTGGTTATAGATAAGTGGAAGTTTTATTTTGCGTGTATTAATATTATATGCATTAAATACCCATTAGCATATTACTATTCTTAATAAAGTTGATTTCATGTGAAATTAATAAAACCGCAATAAATAACATCGAACAGAATTGTTTAATAATTATATTTATGCATGTTGCGTGGGTCAATTTAAATGATTGATATCTTTTCAACTTGTACATTAACATACAATTAAGTCAACAAGCAAGTTGTATTACTTTTTTGGCAACGTGTTATTATTTTTAAATGCAAAAGAATGGATAATGTAACAACTGACTAAATCCAATAAGGCAATGACTCATCATGTTTTAACAGCACCTCCAATCTTACTTTTTATACGACTCTCTACGTATATTTAAAAATGAACCACTTCTAAATTAGGGGAGCAGTAATATGTAAATAGTGTAATGATAATTGATTAGTTTTTATGACAATATTGATTTATGGGTAGGAATATGATCACCAAAAATTTAAGTAAAATAGAGATAGAATCAGTGGCGTAGCCATCTTAAGATTGGCGGAGGTACGTGCCCCAGCTGAATTTTGAAAAATTTCAAAATGTGATTTTAAAATTGACTTTTATTTCTTTCAATTTTATGAAAGTACTTCAATTAAGTTTAAAAATTATGCTATAATGATCCAACTAAATTTAAAAAATTTCAACTTGTCTCTGATATAAAAGTACAATTATTTTGAAATTTATTTAGTTATTTTAATTCAATAAAAATTGATTATCCACATTAAGTAATAGTATAACATAAGAGAATAAGTTTTTTTTTCCTTTCTTGATGATTCTTAAAAAAAAATAAAAATAAATATATATTTAAGACTAAGATCTTTCAATTACTCCATCTTAAAAAGCTACCGGTAATAAAAGAAAACTCTAAATTTGTCTCATAATCTCACTGATATCGATTCGTCACTTCTATCGTTACTTCTCCACCACCTAATGCCTATTATCCAAAGCATGAACTTAAAATAAAACTATTATACATCATTTTCATTACATGAATTCTCGTTGAGTAATAAAAATATTATAGTTGTTTTGTTATATATTATAATATGAATTTTTAAAAATAATTGTAATAAATTTTGAACGTGCTCCAGTTGAATAAAATTTCTGACTATGTCCCTGGGTAGAATATGTTGTTGGAGATTAAAATTTTTCACACTTTCTAAATTTAAGGTATGATTTGAAATTTTCTGTCTCTTGAAGATGCTCTATGATCAATGAGTATATGTTTTAACTAGGAGAAGCTCTTCCTATAAGCAAGTAGTCTAAGACCACACTTATAAGAATGCACCATATTTATGATAAAATATTATTTTATATTTTAAAAATAAAAATTCTTAAATTATATCTAATTATTTATTGATTTTTATTCTATAATTATCTTTTCAGATGGGTAAGTTTTTCTATACTGTCATTGGAACAAAAAACAGCCATAAACAGTAATATATCACATGATTCATGACTTGGACCAAATCAAATTTACTAATTAATAACAAAAGATTTGGTTCATTGGTTGGTTATGAGAAAGATTTTGTTATTAATATTTTACAATATACATTTAGTTCTAAAATCTAAATTATTGTGTCATCATCATATCTTTTGATTCTAGAAGTTGGTTGGTTTTGAATTTAAAACTTTATAAAATTGTAATCAATCAAATATATCTTTGGATGCCAAACCGTCCACATATTCGGCAGTTTTGTTTTCATGCCCTACTTGTGAATCTCATAATTGTAATGAATAGATTAATCGAGTTATTGGAAATACTTTCATTTAACAAAATTTATAATTTATGATTAAAAAAGCTATTGGCTTCATGGGCTAGCGACCATTTTTTAGGGACCATTTTTTTATGATTAAAAAGATTAAGGAGGATTGAGAGAGTCATATCTTTAAGAATATGTGACAGAAAATTATCATATCTTTAAAAATACGTGACAAAAGTAATTGGTGTCAAAAATGCTGGAGGTTAATCCCGAAGTGGATACTGTGAGCTTGCTTGTGGAGATGATTGTTAAGCCGGTGCTTTTTCAATGTGACACGTGGTAGATTTTTTGAAATAGGATTGGTAATGAGAGGGAACGAGATTTGTCAATCTCGATCTGGTCTTGATTATAAAATCGGGATAAAAAAATTCATCTTATCACATCATGCTATTTTTTCAAGACAAAAAATTGTTTTGTCCACGCCATTCATCTCTTTAAATCTCGTATTGTCCCATTAAACCTCGTCCCATCCTATTATATCTCGTCTTATCCCGCTAAAATCTCGTCCATCTTGAAATTTCAAGACATTTTATCTTGTCCTGCCTCATTTTCAAATTAAAATATAAAAATATGTCATAAATCCCGTCTTAAACGGAACTGGAAGAGGAAAATTGCCAATCCTATTGTGAAGATTCTTGCTGAATTTGAAATTGTGGCAAGTGGGGGAGATACATACCAAAGATCCTCTGAAGCTCAGCTGGGGAAGTAGAAGTATTTAATTAGCTTCTTAATTTGATTTTTAAAGAAGGAAAAGGCTTTTCGAGTGCACTTTAGAGAAAACTTTTAGTAGTCAATGAATTTTTTTTTTAATGTTTATTATGGATTGAAATTTTTGTCTTTTTCAAAAGTTTAGGACCTTTTAATTATGTTATGAATCACATTTTATAGTTGGTGAGATTGTATGTAAATTAATGGATTGATTGTTGATTTGTTGGTCCTTGACATATGTGTTTTTTAGGACAAATGTCATGTAAAATGTTTTTACGCAAATGGTTAATGTCAGAAATAAATGGGATTATTGTGGACCTGAGTGATTCTGGTGCCACTTAATTGGCTTCTCATTGAGATTATATAAAATGGTGCAAGTGTATCTATGGATATATGATATGTGTCCAGATACAACATGTATACTATATATAGCGCAGTTCCAGTACAAAATTTGTTGTAGAATTTTACTTTTAGGATGTGACATGTGTAGTCTAGAGTGTACCTAAACTTGATGCACCTACGCGTATATATTTCGGACTTTTCGTTATTGTTAGCACCTTTTTTATTGGCATGTGTCCGTGACAAAACAAGTTCAATTGAGTTGTAATCTTTCATGAAGATCTTTGTGCAATTGGACTGTTTTCTGGCTGCTATGCATCAGACATACGTTCGTGGTGCGTTCGTTGCAGTGTTCGAACGGTTGGCGTTAGTGTCACGTTCTCTATTGGGTTCGAACGGGCGCATTCCAGAGAGCAAACGTTCGAGGCACGTTCTTGTGGGGTTCGAACGGGAGCATTCTAGAGAGCTCACGTTCGTTGTGCGTTCGATTGGCGTTCGAACGAGTCTTCACAAAAAGGGCGCGTTCGTGTAGCGTTCTAGTAAGCGTTCGAACGCGACTGCGATCTGAACGCGTTTTTTGCCTGCAAAACCCTAGTTTTTCACCCTACCTATAAATATAACCCTTAGCCGCCATTCTCATCAGTTGAAGCATATTTCTCTTGAGCCAAATACTCTCAAAGCTTTCAACTCTCTTTGATTTCACCTTGAAGACTCTTTGAATCTTATGTCTTCTTTGTTAATGGTGAAATCCATTCTTTGATAAACCTTCAACACAACTTAACCCAAATTCCCTAATCCTTTAGAGTTCTTTAGGAGGAAGTTTGGTAGTCGGAGTTCCGGCGTCATTGGTGATATAATCTACTCAGAGACTTCAGAGGTTCTGAAGAAAACCGTGGGTCGCGGGCTTGAGGAGTTCCTTGAGTTCTTGCAGTATAGAGGTACTTGAGTCGGTGGAGTTGCCACCATAGGTCTTGACCATCGCTGTAAGTTTTTCTCGATATAGTGGATTCGGGTGGTAGCCTATACCCGGAGTGGTTTTTTACTCGGAAGAGTTTTCCACTTCGTCACCAAAATTATTGTGTTGAATTTTGTGTGATTGATTTTATTTGCTGCTTTGTTATCGTTATTGTTTTTATTTTGCAGCATATTTTATTTATTTGTTATTGTGATTTCCTGTTAATTTGCCTGTTGCAATTCCATAGTAGCAGTAACAGGACCTGTCCTGCTTATTGTCTGTAATTCCGCATAGGGTCAGAACTCTGGATAACCCCGAATTTTCAATTGGTATCAGAGCCTGAACTCGGTCCTTGACCCATTAGCTATGGAGCGTAGTCAACCCTTAAATTGTCCGCCATTTTTTGATGGCACAGAATATTTACATTGGAAGGTTCGCATGAAGGCGTTCCTTAAGTCCTTAGATGAGAGGGTCTGGATGACTGTTGAACACGGGTGGAAACCTCCCGTTGTTATTGTTGATAGGGTATCTTCCCCTAAAGATAAATTGACCTGGACCAAGGACGAATTTGATGCTAGCAATAGGAACAACAAGGTTGTTAATGCCATACATGGTGCTGTGTGTTCTGCTGAGTTTAGGAGAATCTCAATGTGTGAGATAGCCAAGGATGCTTGGGACATCCTGCAGACTGTGCATGAGGGCACATTGTCTGTTAAAAATAATAGACTCCAGGATTTAGCTACTAGGTTTGAGGTCGCCAGAATGAAAGAAGATGAGACCTTTGATGAGTTTTATGCTGAGATTAACGATATTGTTAACTCTAGTTTTAACCTAGGTGAGACTATTCCTACCAGTAGGATAGTTAGGAAAATCCTGAGATCCCTACCTGATAAGTTCCTACCCAAAATCACCGCCATCGAGGAAAGCAATGACTTCGATCAGCTTAATTTAGATGAACTCGTAGGAAAGCTGCAGGTTTATGAGAAAAAGCTTCCTGGTTTTAGAGAGCTAAAAACGTTTGCGATGAAAATCGCTAAGGAAGTTGTGCATGATTCGTTTAGTGATGATGATACCATCACGGATCATGATTTGGCCTTGTTTGCAAAGAAGTTTAAGAAATTTCTTAAACTTAAGAAGAGTGGCCATAGCAGTAATAGAGATATGGAGGTTATGCCTAGAGAGAGTAGGCATAGCAGAAAAGAGTCTAGAGAGGATAGGGGTAGTAGATCTCGTGATGTCCAATGCCATGAGTGTGAAGGCTATGGGCATATTCGACCAGAGTGCCCTACATATCTCAGAGCTAAAGGCAAGAAAGCCATGGCTGCCTCTCCTAGTGATTCAGAAGGTGGTTATTCTTCTGATGAGTCTCCTAAAGGCAAGAAAAATTTTATTGCCTTTACTGCTAATGTGACTGGTGAGAGAGAGATTGTGATTAATGATGATGATTCAGAAGTTTCTCTTGATGAGTCTGTAGATGAGGAAAGTCTTCAGGTAGCTTATGTTGAACTGTTTAATGAGAGTTTAGCTATTAAGAAGACTAATATAGAGGTCAGTAAAAGGCTGAAAATTGTAGAGCTAGAAAAGAATAAAGCTCAAGCTAAACTTGAGTAAAGCCTTTTGATTGTTGATGACCTAGAGGAGAGGAACAGATGCCTAGTTAATAGAGTCCAAATATTAGAGACCGAACTTGAAAATGCTAGAACCCAGTTGTCCGCATTTTCTAGTGGAAATAAAAAAGTGGACGGTATGTTAGGTATTATTTCTGAGCCTAACTGAAATAAGGCTTCTTCTTCCAAAGTTGTGCCTGTTGCAGCTAAACGTGACTTAGGTAAGAAACCTGTTATGTGTAGTCATGTTTCTCTTCATGTTATTCCTCGTCCTGTTTCCCAACCTCATTCTAGAGGTGTTATGGGAAAACCTCGCTCTCATCCGAGGTTTGTGC
>SKCR01035611.1:0-50313 GCA_019454045.1 Zanthoxylum bungeanum | reverse complement strand
ATCAAGCTTGCTAAGTAAGTTTGAACTTCTCTTAAGTTATGTTCTTTTATGTATTGGATGCATGATTACATAGCTTAATGTTGAAATAAGGCTAATAAATTGTGTTAGGATGTTTTAGAAGTATAAACACAATATGCTTGTTAATTAGGTCAAAGATGTTCATGTTGGACATGGAACAATTAATAAGAGTTTGGAACTCTAGATTAAAGCTTAGAGTTATGGCTACCATTCTATAATCATTTGATCACCATTAGGTGAACTAGAATTGTTCATGAGACATTTCTTACTGGGATTATAACTTGGTTTGTATTTTGGATTCAAAATTTACGCAAGTGCGTATTTAGAATAAATTTATATTTTTTGTAAAAATATTTGGTATTTTGAAAAACTTGATTTTTATTCTGTGACATGTGTTGATATTGGTTTTGATATTAAAAATTAATTTTGGATGTTTTTGAAGTGTTTATGGAAGACCGAAAGAAATTAGGATAATAGACTGTAATTCCTTCAACTCTTTGGAGATAGAGCTGAAGGAAATGATAAAAACAAAAAAAAAAATTTGTTGTCCAGTGCGCGCACGCATTGAATTAATTTTCACTCGTTCTGGAGTTTCCGGACTCTGATTCAGCCCTGATTTTTTCCTATACACTCGTAATGGAATATAATATTTCATTAAATAATTTACAATTACACCATGCTTGATATCCATGGGTTAGACTCATTTCCACTGCGCGGGGCATCGATCCGACCCTAGGGGTTCCACAACTACCCCATCAATTAGAACTCGTACATAGTGATGTATGTGGTCCTATAAGTCATATTGCTCATAGTGGCTATTCATACTTCATGACCTTTACTGATGAAGTGGCACGATATGGTTATATTTTTCTGATGAAACATAAATCGAAAACCATTGAAAGGTTCAAGGAATTTCAAAATGAAGTTGAAAAGTAGACTGTTTCCGTACAATCGGTAAACACAACCTCCTATTACACTTGCATGAGTATCATATACCCAAATATATGAGAACTATGCCGTTATGCTCCCACAACGTGCACAAGTGTAATACTAGTCTTTTACGCATTATCGATGTCCAATCTCGATAATACTCCGACTAGGGATATTTAATGATTAAACCTTCGTGGATTGATAATGTCTCATATCATCTCAATCCGGAACTAATCATAAGGACCCTCTATCATTTATACATCTTCGTAATCTAAATACAAGTGATAAAAGAGCAATCTCCTTTGTCACATAGTTAATTTATACAACAACACCATGATCTGTACAAATAGTGATGTTATGCGTCATAATTGTCCAACAATCTCCCACTTGGCCTATAGCCAATCACTCAAGTGTCCTACACCCAAACTATGTACGGTTGGCTCAAACTTCTGCTGAGAAAAATGCTTTCGTCAGTGGATTTGCAGTGTTATCATTTGATGCGATTTATTCGATCATCACATCGCCACGATGTATGATCCGAACGAATCAGATGAATATTTGAAGTATATATCTGGATCGTTGATGAGACCATTAATTCTTTAGCCTGTACTGTAGCCTAGCTCAGCTGCTAACAGAACTACTCCTAATCTGATTAGGATTATTATCAATCCAAAAGGCTTCTATTGCTGCCTCAGCTGCAACAATATTCCGCTTTTGTTGTTTATTCGGTAACAGTATCTTGCTTGGAAGATTTCCAACTCATTGTTTCGTTATTCAAACTTTATAGTACCTTTGTTACGACTTATAGTCGTTTATTTCGATTTGGAAACTTGCAGTAGTGATCCCAGTCACTTCAAATTCTCATTCTCCATAGTATAAGAAAGCATCATTAGTTCTCTAAGATACTTAAGGATGTTCTTAACATCAATCCAGTGACTATCACTTGGATTGGCCCGATTGTGACTCCATATGCTCAAAGCATATGAGACACCAGGTCGCGTACATATTTTCAATGTACGAGTTCTCGGAGAGTATTAACAACATTTAGATCTATCCCAGTAGATCTTTATTCCTAGAATAAAGGTTGTTTCTCCCAAGAATTCTACGGAGAATTTTCATGAAAGCCAAGCTTTCACCGATTGTAATATGGGAATATCATTTCCAAGAAATGACATATCATCATTATTAGGACAATCACTGTCAGTGCGCTCCCACTAACCTTCTTATATACACAAGAATCATTTTCGTTTTGAGTTAAATCATATACCATTATGATTACATCAAAATGATATAGTTCCAAGAACGCAATGCTTGCTTCAATCCATAAATAGATCGAATTAACTTGCAAACCTTGTTTGCTCGTTTTGGTACGACAAAACCGTCGGGATGTTGTAAACATCCTCCAAAAGGTTTCCGTTAAGGAAAGTGATTTTGACGTTCAGTCGCTATATTTCATAAATGAAACATGCAGTATCAGCAAGCATTGTCCAAATGGATTTAACAATGGCAACGGTAAAAGGTTTCGTCGTAATCGACACAATGTTGATAACGATACCTTTTCGCTACAAGCCTAGTTTAGTACGTTGGTATATTGCCTTCCATGTATATCTTCCTTGAAGACTTGTATATAGTACCAATAGGCACAATGCCTTCCGGTATAACAACTAGTGTCCAAACTTGGTTGGTATACATGGAATCCATTTCGGACTTCATGGCACTTTGTCATAAAAGGGAGTCGATACCTTGCATCACTTCCTCATACGTAGTCAGTTCATATTCCTCAATAAGCTTGACATCTATATAAGGTGAGATTAGAAACCCATACCTCCCAGGTTGTTTTCTGACTCTCTCTGACTTACGTGGTTCTTGTGTATTCGAAGATTATTGGTATAGTTTCATCCTTGATGAACTATTTGTGTTCCATTAAGGAATTGGTGTCTGGAATAGTATTACTTCGATTTTCATCGAGTTTTACTTTCCTCCCACTTACCACTGCATATAGGTATTCCTCTTAGGAAAACCGCATGGCGAACAACAATTTCATTGTTCTCATGTGAGTTGTATAAATACTATACTTTGGTTTCCCTAGGATAACTACAATTAGGCACTTATCCGATTTGGGTTCTAGTTTGATATCATCCAAACATATGCCTAGCATACCCAAATCTTCATAAATGAGAAAACCCAGTTTATTTCCTGTTCATATCTAATATGAAGTCTGCCAAACAGATTTTATGAAACCTTATTCAAAATAAGTTTTGCACTGTTTAATGCGTATCCCTAGAAGGAAATGGTAGCTCAAAGCGACTCATGATTAACCTTACTATGTCCAACAAGGTTCGGTTTCTCTGTTCGGACACACCGTCAATTGACGTGTTCCCGGAGGAGTCCTCATTGAAAGAATACTACACTCTTTCAAGTATTTGAGAAACTTATTGCTTAAGTATTTTCCATCATGGTCTAACCGTGACGGTTTTAATACTTTAGTCGATCTGTTTGTCTACTTCGTGTCGAAACTCTTTGAATTCATCAAAAGTTTCCGATCTGTGTTTCAATATAAACACATAACCATAACACGATGCCACATCCGTAAATGTTTCGAAGTATTCATATCCATCTCTAGCCTAGCTATACATGGGCCCACTAAAGTCACTATGACTGAGGGCTAACAGATCGGTGGCACTTACACTTTTACCAAGTAAAAGGTATTTCAGGCACTTTGCCTAATAAACTAGATTCGTAGACATCATTTGAATAGAATCAAATCCGTCCTAGTATCCACTCTTCAAAAGTGTGGATATACGAGTCTTGTTAATTATGTCCCAGACATCAATGCCACAAATAAGTCTCAACTGATTAGTTCAGTTCGAGCTATTAGTTTGTCCTGTTATATGTTTGAGATTTATTTATATTCAAAATATAAATACTGTTATTCATATCTAATGTGCTTATCTCAATATCATCTTTATAAAATGAAACACTTTAGTGTTCTAGAATATAAAGGTATACTCGCAACGAGTTATACTCTGATATAGAGATAATGTTTCTAGTCAAACTAGTTACATTTTAACAGTTTCCTAATTTAAGTACACACCCGAAGGGTAGTTCCTAAACTTAGGTTTCTACGGTTAAAACAGAAACTCTCGTCCCGTTTCCGATCCGTAGATGAATCTCTACTGAAGTCAGTATCCTGCTAATCAGCAGATACTGCACATCAATGCATATTTATGTACCACATCCAGTATCTAAAATCCAATTTTAATACTAGTAGTGAACATGTTTATGACAAACATATTTGAAGTCGGAGCCTTGCACCTTCTTCAATTCCTTCATGTCTGCCTTATCCATACGGTAGTCACGCTTCTAGTGACCCCGTTTGCCACAGTTTAGGCAGACATCTTGGGATATATCCTATGTCTTCCCAGAAGATTATAATGATTTTGCCTTTGCCCCTTTTCCACATTCCAGAAGCCTTTGGCCAAGCCTTGGCCTTCCGAAACATTGAAATAAGATGCGTCTTGCGCTTCCTGCCCTATTGCAAACTCTGGCTTTGTCTCCTTGAGTATAGCCATTAACTCTCCAAGAGTTTACTATTGCAATTTGTACTTATAAGATCTAAAGATAGATCTAAGAAGATCCTTCAATTCCAATATCATACTATAAGGATCTAATCCTTAGTTCTGATTAAGAAATTAAAGAGTCTATTTGGCAAGCTTATTGGATTAAGCACTAAAGTTATCATCACATGAATATTCCAAATATCATGTTCTACTATTTGCTTAACTTCGGGCTTAGGGTCGAGACGTCACTATATCAAATAAAGTAACTTCTCGGTCTCCAGGACTATCCTGAGATTTTATTCTCAATTTGAAAATTAAAGTCGTTTAAAGACATTTTCACCCATTATTATGTTTTAAACACTAATCTTTCATTTATCTTGATTCCAATAGTCTAACTATCAAATCAACGATTTTATGTACTATTCATTATAATGATTACTATAGTCCAACTATATAATCAACTATAATTTAATTGATTAAATTCAATTATATTGATTACTATAATCCAATTATAAAATCAACTATTGATTGAAATAGTTTGAATACAGTCAAACAGTTTTATTTAAAACAACGATTAAATATTAGTCCAACTAATAAATAATTATATTGATGAATATTTGAAATGAGCGCGTATGGCAAGTAACTAAACGAATATTGCAAATTTAATACTTGCCTCCCACTATTTTTCGGTGAGCCTCTCATGAAAACTCTCCATAGAATTCTTGGGAGAAATAACCTTTATTCTAGGAATAAAGATCTACTGGGATAGATTTAAAGTTGTTAACACTCTCTGAGAACTCGTACATTGAAAAGTGTATGTAACCTGGTGTCTCATACGCTTTGAGCCTATGGAGTCACAAACAGGACAATCCAAGTGATAGTCATGGATTGATAATAAGAACATCTGTTAGTATCTTAGAGAACTAAGGATGATGTCTTAAACTATGGAGATGGAGAAATTGAAGTGACTGGGATCACTATTGCAAGTTTGCTAACCGATTAAGCGACTAAAAGTCGTAACAACGGTACTATACAGTTTGAATAACGGTACAGTGAGCTAGAAATCTTCCAAGCAAGATGATGTTGCCGAATAAACAACAAATGCGGGTTATTGCTGCGGCTGAGGCAGCAATAGAAGCCATCTGGGTCAATAACAAATCTAATTAGATTAGATATAGTTCTGTTAGCAGCTGAGCTAGGCTACAGCGCAGACTAAAGAATTAATGGTCTCATCAACGATCCAGATATATACTTCGACTATTCATCTGATTCGTTCGGATCATACATCGTGGCGATGTGATGATCAAATAAATTGCATCAGACGATAATCATACAAATCCGCTGACGAAAGCCTTTCCTCAGCAGTTTGAGCGAACCGTACATAGTTCGGGTGTAAGACACTCGAGTGACTGGCTATAGGCCAAGTGGGAGATTGTTGGACAATTATGACCCATAGCGTCACTATTGTACAGATCATGGTGTTGTTGTACAAATTAACTATGTGACAATGAGATTGCACTCTTATCATTTGTGATTAGATCACCTAGATGTATAAATGATAGGAGGTCCTTCCGATTAGTTCCTGGATTGAGATGATATGAGACAGTATCAGTCCACGAAGGATTAATCATTAAATATCCCTAGTCGTAGTATTATCGAGACTGGACATCGATAATGCGGAATAGACTAGTATTACACTTGTGCGTGTTATGTGAGATCATAACGGCATAGTTCTCATATATTTGGGTATAGGATACTCATGCAAGTGTAATAGGAGGTTGTGTTTTACCGATGGTACGGAAAATAGCTTCGCTCTGGATAGACCCCTCGGAATTCCATTGGTGGTATGACTATGTGTCTATGGAAGTCCGAAATCAGGGTAGGTGTATTTGGTCTTAACCTGAGACTTGCACCGCTAATGCTTGCGACAATTGGTATGCTTTAGTTTTGGTCGTCCAAGGCTTTAACCGGTTCTGTGTACGCCTCTGCTGGGTATATTGAAAATCGTAGTGTATTGGGTGTGATGTCAAGACGGAAGTATCACTCCAGTCATAGTGGAGATGATGTCACATAGGATACGGTACTAGTGCTCTTAAGTACTGTAGTCATCGGGATGTTATGACTAGGTCATGTATATCCGATTATAGAGACTAGTTACCAGACATCCGATATGTGCTTCGTACGGGGCAGACACAGTTCCAGCCCCAGACCTAGCACGTGACATTCGATACTGGATCGTAATACGCAATACTACGTATACTACGCCTGACATAGATTATATATTCCAGTAAGAATATTTCTGGAGAATTGGGTAGGCACTGTGCTTTGCTAGAAGCCAACCATGTCTTGTAAGTCGGTATGCACGTGGTACGAGGTACGCACGTATTCGGATAATCCGATGACCGTATTTACTGCCAACATATCCAGGGATCTCTTGGGTCGCTTCCCAAAGATTCACCGATGACAGTTGATTTAATTAGAATTAATCTGGGATTAATTAAGAGAGATAATTAATCTGGGATTAATTAAGAGAGAGAAAATTAATCTGGGATTAATTGAGGTATTATTTAATCTAGGATTTAATGTGTTCGGAAGAGAGAGAACAGGATTAATTTGGAATTAATCGGTAAAATAAATTTAATAGTTAAATTTGATTTTTCTATTTAATTTATTCGTATGGGCTAAAATTAATATATTGGATATATTAATATGAATTGGATTTCATTACGGAATTAAAGTCGGACTTTAATACGAACGAATGAATAATTTAGAATTAATTCATAAACGACATTCGTAATATATTTCCGAGGCATCGTTATTTAATAAAATTAGATTTAATTATTTAGCGACGAAAGTTCGTTTAATCGGATTAAACGGAACTGAACCGCGGCAAATGTTCGTAGAGACATTTGAATTTTGAATTCAAATGTGGGGCCCACTTCACATTTGGTAGTTGGGAGGGTAGTTGGCATTTATGCCAAGCCACCCACCATCCAACTACCTTGGAATGGTTTTGGTGAAACCATTTACCCAACTACCTTGTTTAGGTAAAAGGGTAAATTGGTTTTACCTAAAACTCTTCTCTCTCTCTTCACTTGTGTATGCATCACACAAAACACACTTGGAACAAAATGGAAACCCTAATACTCTCTCAAATGGGCGTGAATGGCCTTCATTTCTTCTCTTTGATTTTGTTGCAATTTCAAAGGAGCTAGCACTTCATGGAATCAACTAAGGTGATAGGGAAACAACTTCAAAAGCTTGGAATCAACAAAGGAAGGATCTTGGAGATCTTCAACTCAAAGCTTTGAATCAACAAAGGAAGCATCTTTGATCTTGGATCTTCTTCTCAAAATTTTAAAAAAGCTCAAATCCATTCAATGTAAGTAATTCCGCAACTTATTTTGAATTTATGACCATGTTTTTATGCTTATTAGATCCTTGGCATGTTCTAGGAACACTAACAAAAAGATACAGTGGGAGTGTCACAGATGATTCTTCTGAATTAGTAGAATTAGTAGTAACTTATAAAGTATTGACCTATGAAGTTGCATAGTGATCTCACAGACTAGAAGTTTTGATATTAGTATTGTGTTTGTGGTTGTCTGCATAGTATTTGGATTTGATCCCTAAATACATAGACAACTCAGTAGTTGTAGCACAATATTGATATCGAATCTTAGTCATATTGATGTAGAACTTGGGTGCTACAAAATATGAATGATGATGGTTAAGGGAAACGATTGGGTATGTTGGACAAACTCAATTTGTTATGGCGGACATACTTCATGTTGCCTACCTCTTGAGTGTTAGGTGAGCTCTGGAGGGCCATTAGTATGTGATACACATTTAGATGTGTATATGATACCGTGGATTGGCACTAGAGCAAGTGGGAGAAATTGTTAGGGTTGGTGCTCAGAGTGCCAATCCGGATCATATTTTTTCATGAATAAAAACAATTATTTTTTTCCATAATATTATTTATTTAATGGTAGCACTCTTATCTTTTATATACATATTCGATCTAATTATGATTAGATTGAAACTAAATCTGATTTAGTGATACATGTATATTAGACAAAGACCCTAGGATTTACAATGTAGTGCGCAGTTACAACGTAGTTTTTAATTGACATTGGGAAGCGTCACTATAAGTTGTATATCCTTAAATAAAGTTCATGGTCAAGATTTACTAACACGAGTCGGTTAGTAAAATCTGCTGAGACTAGTACATGTCGTAAATTGTTACTTGGTCCGATGGTTTATCCCAATGAACCACGAGTCTCGGGAGACTCGTATATGTTGGGTTTGGTGCTAAGAGTGCCAATCCGGACCGTATTTATGTATGATTCATGAATACAAAAATCCCATTTTTCCATAATATTACTTTCTTAGTGGTTGCACCTCTTGTTTTTATATACGTATTCGATCTAATTACTATTAGATTGAAACTAAATCTAAGTTAGTGATATGAATATATTAGACAAAGACTCGATAGTATATAATGTAGTGCGCAGTTGCAAAGTAGTTTGTAATTGACATTATAAAGTGTCACTATTATAAATACATTATCAAATAAAGTTCCTGGTCAAGATTTACTAACACGGGTCGGTTAGTTAAATCCATTGAGACCAGTACATGTCGTATATCGAGACTTGGTCCGATGGTTTATCCCAATAAACCATGAGTCTTGGGAGACTCGTATAGACATGTAGGTGTTTATAGCGAATAAACATTGAACGACTCACCAAAGATTCTTAATGGATGGTACACCAACGTCAATAAGAATCTTCTCATGTTGAGTAGCATAGTGGTCCTTGGACTTGAGATACCACTGTGGATGTATGTGACATCCACCACACTTCGATGACAGTCACGTCATCGATCTATTTAGATCAGCATGTTCATTGGGTGTGGACCGATCCTCAGGATATCCTGTGTGTATCAAGATAGGATCCTTCAGTTCTAGGTAGTCCAAATATGATTAGAAATCTGTTAAATCTATGGCCAAAGTATACTTCGGAAGTGAGTTCCGAATGTTATTTAGAGATTACTAATAGAAACGTCGACGGGATTATACCTATAGAGATTTGATATTTATATCTATATCTCTGGGATAATCCAGATACCTGTGACGGAGGGATTATATGTATGCAATGACCTCGACCTGTATGATTCAGCTATTTTATCTATGGTCGTCATAATTTACGGGTGGGTAAATTATGGACACGAAATTGGATTTCGTGACAAATATGTCTGAATCTAGAGAGTCTCGCTAGTGAAATATACTCGTAGAGTACTAGGGCAACTTTTATGAATAATACTGATTATTTATAAGTCGTTTAAAGGTTAAACGAAAAATACATGAGAAGGGACCTAATAGTCATTTCCTAATTATTGTGTATTTGTACTTAATGATATATTTTATTAAATACACATTAATTAAATGTCAAATTGTGATATTTGACATATATCATAAATATATATGTATTTGGATATTTAAAGTAAATATTATACATATATTTAAAAAATTTATATTTAAATAATTATTTAATTATTTAATTATTTAATTGTTAAATAATTAAATTAATTAAAAATATAAATATCTTAAGTTTTGATATTTTAGGAAATGACTTGAGTTGCTTTTGTTGACTTGTTGAATTTTTCATTAAAGTTGTAATGATCAAGATTGTAAGTTGGTAAAGCAAACTTTAAATGAAATAAAAAATATCTAGATATTTTTATTTCTTACCAATTTTCGGCCAAGGCTTAATTGGGTGAGGTATATATTGTTTTGTTTCTTTTCATTAGGTTAAGTGTTCTTAAGTTACCAAAATAAACATAAAAGAGTTGAGAGAAAAAGTTTAAAGGCAAAGAAGAAAGCTTGGAAATCTTTGAGTTTTGTAAGTTTTTCTTTAAAGTCTTCAACATAGAAAATGTTTCTAACATGCTTAGCTTCATATGTGTTGCTAGGATGTTGTCTCTACACTTATAGTTTGTGTTTTAATTGGTTTTGAACTTGAATGAAAGATGTATGCATGTATGGTTTCTAAGTGAGCTTGAAATGGTTTCATAAGCTCTCTTTTGATTATTTGATATCAAGTTGCCATTCTAGAGCTGCTAAGCCACTCATTGATGACCTAGAATTGTTCTTGAGTTGTTTCATGATGGTGAGACTTGTTTGGTGTGGTAAATAATGAATTAAGTGACTGATTTAAAAGATTTGGTAAGATTTGTCAATTTGAAGAAAATATAAAATTAGGTTCTTTACCTTTCCAAATTTGGGGATTTTCATATATGTGATGTATTATGGTGTGTATATGATGCATATTAAATTTTGGGTTGATTGGATTTGATCTTAACATGTTTTGAACATAAAAGAACCAAATTGTAAAAACTCAAAAATTCTGGGTGGTTTCGGCAATTAGCTAAAACTTAGGGATTTTGTTGCAATCTGATTTGGACATGTTGGAAATCATTTTAGAAATGATTTAGAATCATCCAAAATTGTATTTGACAATTTTAGGACTAAAATTATCAATTTGCAAAGTTGTGGGGCAATTATGTAATTACCAAGAAATTTGGTTTCTTATGTAAGTTTTCATAATTTGATAATTGGGTAATTAAATAAATAAGTTTATTTAATTGATCCAAGAAAACTTTTGAAATCGGAAAATTTTGATTTTCCGCGATTCCGCTGCGTTACCGTACTCCCCTTAAAAACCCCTACAAAATGGTATCAGAGCGAGTCTGATTCTGGACACCCGGATATGATTATGCCTTTTAAATTCAATGTTTAATTTAATCTTGACTTTATGCATGCATGTGTTTAATTAATTTGAGTAAATAAAGTTATAAAGCATCTTTTGCAGAAAATCCCTAATTAATAAGGTTTTAAAGTAACTAGTATAGAGATACTTGTTTCTTAGTCCGTCTTGTCAATACAGTTTATGACTACATCCGAGACCGTGCCAAAGCTGTGAGGGTGTAGCCGATAGAAATTTATTTATGCCGAATGTATACTTGATACTAGATAAATTCAAGCGAAAGTGGAATCCTGAACGTGCCAAAGCTATCAGGGTTACGCAAGTAGCTTGAATTTATCATTGATGAGTTTAACCTTGGTACGCCTCTTTGTGAACATGACAAAGTTGTCACAACGAGAAACGGCTAGAACAAAAATCGGAGTCACAATGAGTGTGATTGACAATGAGTTGTCTACCTGTGAATATACGTAGGCGAGATCGTGCCAAAGCTATGAGTCGAAATATATTCATGGGTCCACTCCCCATTATGGAATTCGATTTAATTATTGAATTCTCATTTTTCGTTGGGGATTACGATATTACGTAAAATGGTGGAGGCACTGCTAAATTTAAAATATTCCATAACTTGAGCAGTGTATAATATTATGAAAAATTGCCGCTTGTTTATTTTGTTATTCTATAATGGATAGAATTAAACTTTTAATTCACTGCTTATATATTTTCATATGTTGTTTCTGACTTGACTTATGGTTGCGTTTTTCTGGAATAGGTTCTAGATACTATTAGAATATGATTGTTAGATTAGTCTAAACCACCGGGAACTGTTGTTCCAATTTTCTTGCAAAATCAAGACTGTTACTAAGTCATGATAGATAATCTAGATAGATATATGTTTTAGGATATTATTATGTAGAGAGAATAGTTTATTGTTCAGTAAAAATTAACACGAATAAGTTCATGTCTCGAGATTCTTGACTGGCATAAGAAAACCCCATTAGGTATTTGTTTATCTGATAATGATGTTTCTTAGCTTTAGTTACCTTTTAAGGTAATGTGCCTAACACAGTTTGCTAATCAATTATTTGCATTGTTGTGAATAATTGAAAGCAAATTATAAAGCTATAAAAAGAGATGCGTATAGTTGTGTATAGAAAATATCGATTCTCACAATATGACAACTATAGGTATTAGATACCAGATCTCCCGTCTAGTTATTTAAAATATTATTTAATGATTGTTTTGATATTTGATATCAGAACTTGCGACTATTGGATAGTTACTTGTTCTTTATAAACAATTGTTATATATATTTTAATACAACTAGTAGTCTCATTAACATAGAGATAAATATTAAGAATATTCGGTGAAGTAAATAATTTAGAAAGTGCCTTATGAGATTTCATCACTTAAGCATTAGATGTTTATTACGTATGGTAAATGATGATCTGATATGAGATCACACCACATATCCTTATCCATTTAATGAATATTGTATTCGGGAATGTGAGTAAATCTCATTTAATCAACGATTGTCATTGGAGTATAATATTTATTTAACTGATACATTATATGTATGTATAATATTCATCACTTAAGCATTAGAGTATAATATTCATCACTTAAGCATTAGATGTTTATTACGTATGGTAAAGGATGATCTGATATGAGATCACACCACATATCCTTATCCATTTAATGAATATTGTATTCGGGAATGTGAGTAAATCTCATTTAATCAATGATTGTCATTGAGAGTATAATATTTATGTAACTGATACATTATATGTATGTAGTTTAATAAATAATAATTGCCTAAGGTAGTTTTCCTTACTTCGTAACTTAGTTGATGAATTGTCATAACTTAGTTACGTGTTTCTGAAAGAACACATATTGAACGTCTTGAAAGATTCAAGAACTTTCAATCTGTTCTGATGAAAAGCAGATGGAACATTTTTGACTAGTTTAAAGATATTCGATCTGAAATCTTGAAAACTTTGTCCTTAAAATTCATTACATGTCTTTGAATTGTTTAAGATCTTTGATATGATCGAATGTATGAATTTATGGCAATTAGTTCTAAGATTATTCAGTGAATATGATTCTTACTCAATATAATTCTTCCACGATTCCATCTTGATGGAATTGGTCAGTGGGAGTAATCAAATCTTATATGATTTGATTCGTTATGATATTGAGTGTTGCCGAATTAGTTTCAATACTCTTGGGGATATGCTCCAGTAACACTAATTCATCATTTTAATTAATGTTCCATTAGTTTCTACAGTTGCGTATATGATATGTATAGGTAGAAATATTTGAATCTTGAAAAGTTTGAGATTTGAATCTTTCTTTTGTATAATGGTTATATAATTGAAAGGCCTTGCACATTTGAGGTACAAGTAAAAGTTTATCATTTATTCTATTTTATATAATATTGTATTCTGTTTGATAGAATATCTTTCCTACAATCCTAAGTAATAAAATTGTTTTATTACTTGGTGTGTAACATCTGATGTTAACCACTGTAGAAAAGACTTGACTTATTGAAGTCAAATGTGAGAATGATAAACTATAATTGGAGCTAAGTAATTAATAAGATGAAACGACCCTTAGACATTTTCCCTATAAGTCCAATAGAATGTTAGAATCATTTACGAGTATTTGATACTTAATGGTTTATTGTTTTCTTATCAAAGAAAATATCATATAACTCATAGTGGGAGCGATATTTGATATCGATTTCAGAAATTACCAATGAACCATAGATCTAAGATTGTTCATAGCTTACTACGATCAATTTTTGAACTTGATTAAGCTTTCGTTATAAATAGTTCATAAATTGTGCTATTGGTTTGCGCAGCAAAAGTAATGTGAGCTAATTAAATGTTTGACCTTTACAGCATGACAGTGAGAAATGTTAGACTCAGCAATCTATTGTATATTCTGAGAAAACTTGTCTCTAGTTGCACTGATTGAATAATTTAATATCTGTTGGTTAATGTTGGTATAAATTGTGTTTTAGCTAAAGAATACAAAGTGGCGTTTTTGAATGGCTTCTTCGGATAAGAGATCAGTTGTGATTTCTTTGTTTGAAGAGTACATTCTGGAATGGCCCTGGAGTTTGTGTTCTGCTGAGATTGCAGTTTGGTATACTAGCTTATAGAGCCTGTTATAGACTTGGGTGAGCCTTCCGGAAATCCGTGTTCTCTAATTTTGATATCAGTCAGATTGTCTGATTTTATCAAAGTATAGAGAGTACATTTGTGATAAAAGGGTTAGTAAGAGCGTAAAAATTTCTTTCTAGTGTTATATATCCTAACGATATTATCATTATTATGGTATAATGAGATGTTTGTGAGGTAAAATATTTACCTAAGTCTTTTTTACTCCGTGAAAGTAGTGAGAGTAGTCTCTGTTATATTTAATATAAAGTTTTATATAAGATATAAAACTAAGAGGCTTGTGAGATACTCTTATTAGTCGTGCATTAGATATGATATAATAAAATACACAACGAGGCTAACTGTATGACAGTTAGTATAACTGTTTGACGGTTAGTGTCTGTCTTATATATAGTATTCATCTTTCGTAAAGGATGATTCCTTTCTCGAAAGAGATATTGATTAGAATGTCTAATCAATCTTATGTATCATGTGATGATGACATAATGAATACTTTATTATGTATGATTAAAGATATCAATTTAATCGTAATGTTACGAGTTATTTTGATACCCTATAGACCATAGGATGGATCTTGAAACATATTTTTTGTGATCTTTGAGATATTAAGAACGAGTTTCTAATTCATGGAGCATACAATCTGCAACCGTTTGGGTCATATTAGTTTTTGAGTCTGATTATGACATTAGACAGTCTACATCGTAAAGAGTCAGAAAAGATGCAGTGAGAGTGTCACAGATGATTCTACTTTGTGAGTGGAATTAGATGCAACTTATGAAGTATTGACTTATGAAGTTACATAGTGACCTTATAAATTAGAAGTTTTCACATTAGTATTGTGCTTGCGGTTGTCTACATAGTATTTATGATTTGATCCACAAATACTTGGACAACTCAATAGCTGTAGCACAATATTGATGTCGCATTTGAGTCATATTAATGTATAACTTAGGTTCTACAAAATATGAATGATGATGGCTAAGGAAATAATTGGGTTTGTTGGACAAACTCAATATGTCATAGCGGACCTACTTCTTGTTGCCTACCTCTTGAGCGCTAGGTGAGCTCCTGAGAGCCATATGCATACGATACACATTGAGATGTGTATATGATACCGTGGATTGACACTAGAGCAAGTGAGATAAATTGTTGGGGTTGGTGCTCAGAGCGCCAATCCGGTCCGTATTTATGTTTGATTCATGAATACGAAAATCCATTTTTTTCATAATATTACTTTCTTAGTGGTTGCACCTCTTTTTTTATATACGTATTCGATCTAATTACTATTAGATTGAAACTAAATCTGATTTAGTGATATCTATATATTAGACAAAGACCGATAGTATATAATGTAGTGCGCAATTACAAAGTAGTTTTTGTAATTGACATTGGGAAGTGTCACTTCTAGAAATATATTATCAAATAAAGTTCTTGGTCAAGATTTACTAACATGGGTCGGTTAGTTAAATCTGTTGAGACCAGTACATGTCGTATATCGAGACTTGGTCTGATGGTTTATCCCAATGAACCATGAGTCTTGGGAGACTCATATAGACGTGTAGGTGTTTATAGTCAATAAACATTGAATGACTCACCGAAGATTCTTAATGGATGGTACACCAACGTCAATAAGAATCTTCTCGGGTTGAGTAGCATAGTGGTCCTTCGACTTGAGATACCATTGTAGATGTATGAGACATCTTCCACACTTAGATGACAGTCACGTCACTGATCTATTTAGATCAGATCTTTACTTGTTCGTTGGGTATAGATCGATCCTCAGGATATCTTGTGTGTATCAAGATATGATCCGTCAGTTTTGTGTATAGAGCATAGGTAGTCTAAATGTGATTAGCAATCTGTTAAATCTATGGCCATAATATACTTCGGAATGAGTTTCGAATGTTATTTAGAGATTTCTAATAGAAACGTGACGAGATTATTATAGGGGTTTTAGGGGCTAAATCCGGTAACGCAGCAGAAGCGGTGGAAAATCGTATTTTCCGATTTCAAAACTTTTTCTCGGATTAATTAAATAAACATATTTATTTAATATTCCAATAATCAAATTATGAAATAAAATTCAATAAATCATATTTAAGTGAATTTACCAAATTACCCTTACTTGGTATTTTTGTCCATTTTGGTCCGAAATTGATCAAATCAATTTTGAATGATTCTAAATCATTTCCAAGATGAACTTAGCATGTTCAAAACATCAAAACACCAAAAGCAACCAAAACCCCAAATTTCTTCATCATGGCCGAATGCACCACATTGGTGCCATTTGGTGCACTTTGTCATTTCATGCTTCAAAACACATCAAGATGTAATCCAATCAACATGAAACTTATATGCATCATATACACATCCAAATGCACAACTTAAATGAAAAGCCCCAAATTTGGATGAGGTCTCAATAATGAAACATACTCGTAGAGCACTAGAGCAACATTAATAAATAATATTGATTATTTATAAAGTCGTTTAAAGGTTAAACGCAAGATACGTGCTAAAGGGACTAGATAGTCATTTGCCTAATTATTGTGTATTTACATTTAATACTTGATTAATTTAAATACACATTAATTAATAGTCAAAATGAGTTATTTGACTTATATCCTAAATGAATATATGTTTTTAATATTTAATGTAAATATTATACATATATTTAATATTTGTATTTGATTAATTAATTGATTATTTAATTGTTAAATGATTGAATTAATTATATATAAATATCTTACATTAGGATATTTGATGTAAATGATATTAGTTGCCTTTGTTGACTTAATTAAATATCTAATAAAGTGTTATTTGGATATTTATGCAAGTTGACTAAATTAAAGTGAAATGAAAATGAAATTACAAGACTTGTATTTGGCTAGGTGGTGATTTTCGGCGAAGGCATAATTGATACAAGTATATATTGTTTTCATTTCATTTTATTCTTAACCTAATACACTTTACAAAGAAAAACTCCATTGAAGAAACAAAGAGAAAGCTTGTGAAAAGAAAGGAAAAATCAAGAAAGCTTGGATTTTAGTAAGTTCCTTCAACATACTATTAGTAAGGAAAATGTTCCTTAGGATACAGAAGTATTCAAAAGAGATACAACCGGGAATTGGCGCTCTGAGCACCAACCCCAACATATTATACCTATAGAGATTTGACGTTTATATCTATATCTCTGGGATAATCTGGATACCTGTGACGGAGGGATTATACGTATGCAATGACCTCGACTAGTATGATTCAGCTAGTTTATCTGTGGTCGTCATAATTTATGGGTGGGTAATTTATGGACACGAAATTGGATTTCGTGACGGATATGCCTGAATCTATAGAGTCTCACTAGTGAAATATACTCGTAGAGCACTATGGCAACTTTAATGAATAATACTGATTATTTATAAGTCGTTGAAAGGTTAAATGAAAAATACATATGAATGGACCTAATAGTCATTTCCTAATTATTGTGTATTTGTAATTAATGATAGATTTTGTTAAATACACATTAATTAAATGTCAAATTGTGATATTTGACATATATCATAAATATATATGTATTTGGATATTTAAAGTAAATATTATACATATATTTAAAATATTTGTATTTAAATAATTATTTAATTGTTAAATAATTAAATTAATTAAAAATATAAATATCTTAAGTTTTGATATTTTAGGAAATGACTTGAGTTGCTTTTGTTGACTTGTTGAATTTTTCATTAAAGTTGTAATGATCAAAATTGCAAGTTGATAAAGCAAACTTTAAATGAAATAAAAAATATCTGGATATTTATATTTCCTTAACAATTTTCGGCCAAGGCTTAATTGGGTGAGGTATATATTGTTTTGTTTCATTTCATTAGGTTAAGGGTTCATAAGTTACCAAAATAAACATAAAAGAGTTGAGAGAAAACGGTTTGAAGGCAAAGAAGAAAGCTTGGAAATCTTTGAGTTTTGTAAGTTTTTCTTTAAAGTCTTCAATATAGAAAATATTTCTAACATGCTTAGCTTCAATATGTGTTGCTAGGATGTTGTCTCTACACTTATGGTTTGTGTTTTAATTGGTTGTGAAATTGAATGAACGATGTATGCATGTATGGTTTCTAAGTGAGCTTGAAATGGTTTCATAAGCTCTCCTTTGATTACTTGATAATCAAGTTTCCATTCTAGAGTTGCTAAGCCACTCATTGATGACCTAGAATTTTTCTTGAGTTTTTTCATGATGGTGAGACTTGTTTGGAGTGGTAAAGAATGAATTAAAGTGATGGATTTAAAAGATTTTGTAAGATTTATCAATTTGAAGAAATTGTAAAATTAGGTTCTTAACCCTTTCCAAATTTAGGGCTTTTCATATATGTGATGTATTCTGGTGTTTATATGATGCATATTAATTTTTGGGTTGATTGGATTTGATCTTGACATGTTTTGAACATAAAATGAGTTATCCTCCACACTTTGATGGAAGTCACGTCACCGATCTATTTAGATCAGACCTCCGTCTGTTCGTTGGGTGTGGACTGATGCTTATGATATCCAGTGCGTATCAAGATAGAATCTGTCAGTCCTGTGTACAGGGCATAGATATCCTACACGTGTTTGCGATCTAGTAAATCCATGGCAGTGGTATAACTTCGGAAGTGAGTTCCGAGTATTATTTAGAGATCGTTAATTTGAAAGTTGACTATATCATACCTTAAGGATTTGACGTTCTTATCTATATCCCAGGTAAAATATGGATAGCCTGTGACAGAGGGATTATACGTATGCAATGACCTCGACTTGCATAGTTTAGCGAGATTATCTGTGGTTGTCATAATTCATGAGTGGGTGAATTATAGACACGAAATTGGATTGTGTGATGGATAAATCTAAACTTAGAGAGTCCCACAATATGAAGTGTACTCGTTGAGCACTTGGGCAACACGTTATGAATAATATAGATTATTCATAATACTTCACCGGATTAAATGAGTTAATTCGAATCGTTTAATTGGTTAAATATAAATACATGCATTAGGGGCATTTCGGTCAATTAATAATTAATGTGTATTTGTATTTGATACAAGATTTGATTTGATACATATTAATTATTTGTCAAATGAGATTTTGACACATGTCATTAATATATGTATTTGTTATTTAATGTAAATAAAAATACATATATAATAATAATCGTATTAATTAATTATTTAGGTGTTTAAATGTTAAATATCTAGATAATTAAATTATTTCAATATTACATAAATGTTATGCAATATGTTAGATTATTATTGGTTACATGTTGAATTATTTTATTAAGATTAAAGTTTACAAATTGGATTTGTTAACTAAAAGGTTATTATTATTAATTAATTAGATTAATTGACCAAATGACCAAAATACCCATCCTTTTACCCCTAAGTCGGTTATGCCCTGTATTTAAAGTGGAGAATTTGTTTTTTCTCATTTTTAAGCAAGCCATGGCCGAATCTATCATGAACAAAAGCTCCCAAAATTTTCTTGAAGATTCAAGGAAGAAAGTGAAGAAAATCAAGAAAACGTTTAAGGAAATTACAAGATTTGGAGGTAATCTTTAATAATCTTAAACTTAGAAAGATTGTTTCTTTTTCTTGAATATCTAGAATAGTTCTAGGGTTTCTTCCTTTCTTAAATTTTAGGGCTTTTTGATTTGGAGGATGGATTTGGAGGATAGATGCATGGATGGTACACCAGCGTCAATAAGAATCTTCTTGGGTTGAGTAGCACTTGTGATTCTTAGACTTGAGATTCCATTGTGGGCACATGAGACATCTTCTACACTTAGACGGCAGTCACATCACCGATCTATTAAGATCAGACCTCTGCCTGTTCGTTGGGTATAGATAGATCCTCAGGGTGTCCTATGTGTGTCAAGATAGCATCCGTCAGTTCTGTGTACCAGAGCATAGGTAGTCCATATGATTAGCAATCAGATAAAACCATGGGCCCGTGGTAAAGTTTAGAAGCTAGTTCTAAACATTCTTTTGAGATTGCTAATAGAATAGTCGACTGGATAATCCCGATAGAGATTGGCGTTTACATCTATATCTCTGGGATTTATCCGGATACCTGTGACGGAGCAATTATACATTTGCCATGACCTCGACCTGTATGGTTCAGCGAGATTATCCATGATCGTCATAATCTACGGGTGGATAGATTATGGACATGAAATTAGATTTCGTGACGGATATACCTGAATCTAGAGAGTCTCAATAATGAAACATACTCGTAGAGCACTAGAGCAACATTAATGAATAATATTGATTATTTATCAAGTCGTTTAAAGGTTAAACGCAAGATACATGCTAAAGGGACTAGATAGTCATTTGCGTAATTATTTTGTATTACATTTAATACTTGATTAATTTAAATACACATTAATTAATAATCAAAATGAGTTTGTTGACTTATATCCTAAATGAATATGTTTTTTAATATTTAATGTAAATATTATACATATATTTAATATATTTGTATTTGATTAATTAATTAATTATTTAATTGTTAAATGATTAAATTAATTAAAATATAAATATCTTACATTAGGATATTTAAAGTAAATGATATTAGTTGCCTTTGTTGACTTATTTAAATATCTATTAAAGTGTTTTAGATATTATGCAAGTTGATTAAATGATTTTGAAATGAAAATGAAATGAAAAATTTGGTATATACAAGCATTGAATTTTCGGCCAAGGCCAAAAATGCACAAGTATATATTGTTTTTATTTGCTTTTCATTTGGTTAACCTAATACATTTCACAAAACAGAAATCTCCATTGAAGAAGCTAAAGGAACTTTGAGAAAAAGAAAGACAAAATCAAAAAGGCTTGGAAATTTAGTAAGTTTCTCAAACTTGCTATTAGTAAGGAATTTGTTCCTTAAGTTCTAGGCTTTAATATATGATATTCTTAGGATTTTCTTTCTTTGTTCCTTGTGTTTTTGTTGATGGAAGTTTTGGTGAAGTGTGAAGCATGTGTAATGAAGGAAGTGTATAACTATTGTAGTAATAAACTTTCTTTTAAGGTTTTAGAAACCATGTTGCTAATCTAGAGTTATTGACCCACTCTTAAATGACCTAGATTTGATCTTGAGTTGTTTCATTGTGTTGAGACTTGGATTTTTTGGAAGAATGATTATTAAAGTAATTGATTTAAACTATTTGGTCTAATTTGTCCAATTTGAGGAAATTGAAAATTAGGGTTCATGACCACTTCCAAATTTGGGGGTTTTCATATATGTTGTGTATTTGTATGTGTATATGATGCATATAAAGTTTCATGTTGATTGGATTACATCTTGATGTGTTTTGATGCATGAAATCACAAAGTGCACAATTGTGCTCCTTGGAGGGGCTCTCGGCCATCATGAAGAAATTGGGGATTTTGGTTGTTTTGGTGTTTTAATGTTTTGAACATGCTACGTTCATCTTAGAAATGATTTAGAATAATTCAAAATTGATTAGATCAATTTCGGACTAAAATGGACAAAATACCAAAGTAAGGGTAATTTGGTAAATTCACTTAAATATGATTTATTGAATTTTATTTCATAATTTGATTATTGGAATATTAAATAAATATGTTTATTTAATTAATCCGAGAAAAAGTTTTGAAATCTGAAAATCGGATTTTCACCGCTTCCGCTGCGTTACCGGATTCACCCCCTAAAAACCCCTACAAAATGGTATCCGAGAGAGTCTGATTCTAGGCCACCTAATATGATTAGCCTTCATTGAATCAATGTTTAATCATGTTTTCTAGACTTTATGCATGCTTATTAGGATCTAAATTGGTTAGATTTAGGGTGTATGACACTTAGCGGAAAATCCCTAATTAATAAGGTTTGAATGTAATTATGTATTTGATGCATGTTATATGGTCCGTCTTGTCAATACGGTTTATGAATACTTCTTTGTGACTACATCCGAGACCGTGCCTCTGCTGTGAGGGTGTAGCCGATAAAGATTTATTTATACCGGATGTATATCAGATACTAGGTAAATTCAAGTAAAAGCGGAATTTTGAACGTGCCCTAGCTGTCAGGATTACGTAAGTAACTTGAGTTTATCATTGACGAGTTTAACCTTGGTACGTCTCCTTGTGGGCCTGCCTTCGCAGCGACAACGAGAAACGGCCAGGACCGGATACTTAGGAGTCATTAGTGAATGATTGACAAATGAGTTGTCTACCTGATGAATATATGTAGGCGAGACCGTGCCTCTGCTGTGAGCCGAAATATATTCACGGGATCCACTTTTCACTATTAGTATTTAATTTAATTATTAAATATTTGTATTCTGTTTGGGATTACAGTATTGCATGATTTAGTGGGAGAGGCATTTTTAGATTAAAAATCCATGATCTAGTTTATGCTTATGATATTATATGAAACTGCTTAATTTCTGTTAACTGTTTTTCGTGATCTATATGATAGATTGGCGATGGCGGCACAATCCACAAATCAGTTTGCCCGTATGCTTGATGCGAACAAACTGAAAGGCGCTGAGAACTTTGCAGACTGGGAATTGGATTTAAGGATTGTCCTCGATTCCGAAAAGCTGGGTTATGTTCTTGAGGGTCCGTTGCCCCTTGCAGTGGGTGCGGATGCTTCGGAGGAGGAACGCCAAGTTTTTGAAACTTGGAAGGATGATGATTTAAGGGTTAAATCATACATCCTTAGTTCACTGTCTCCGAAACTCAAGCAACAGTACTATGGTATGCTAGATTCCTATAGTATGATGACGCGATTGAGACAATCGTTTGAGAACCAAGAACAAGTGATTGTTCACAAAGTCGCCATGGAACTGTTCCATGCGCGTCTGGATGAGGGGCAGAGTGTTAGCCCACATGTTCTTCAGATGATCGATTTGATCGATCAATTGAGGCAACATAATCTCATCCTGAATGACATTCTCGGTAGGAGTGTCATTCTTGGTTCACTACCAGCTTCATTTCGCCAGTTCGTGATGTACTTCAACATGCATGGGACTGTCTGTACCTACAAGGAGCTACATAGGATGTTGCTCACGGCAGAAGAGGACCTTAAGAAGGGAGTACCGACTCGCCCTCCTAGAACTACTTCTCTTTCGGCTTCTTCCCAAGGATGGTCCAAGGGAAAGAACAAGAAAGGCAAGAAAAGAAGAAGGCTTTTGGTCCTCAACAACAGGCGAAGATTGCAAAGCCCAAAAGGGCTTCTGAAGACAAATGCCACCACTGCGGCAAAGTCGGGCATTGGAAAAGGAACTGTCCTAATTACATCGCCCAGCTGAGGAGAGACAGAGCATCTACATCAGGTACTTTTATTTTTCCAGTTATTGATTTATCTTTGGCTTGTGAAGCCGTTACATCCACTGGATTTTAGATTCTGCTTGTCCCATTCACATTTGTAATTCGTTGCAGGTGCTGAAGGAAAGTAGGAGGCTGAAGCCCGGGGAGATGCAGTTGCGATTCGGGAGTGGAGACTCTTTGGATGCAGTTTCCGTGGGAGTATGCGAGATCTCATTGCCGAAATGGGACACTTTTGTTAAATGAATGCCATTTGGTACCTGGATGTGTAGCTAATATTATATCACTTTTTGTATTGGATACAGAAGGCTTTTGTATTAATATTAAGAATAGTTCTTTATATTTATATGATAGTAATAATATTCAGATCCTTTGTTGTCCAAACCAGCATGGTCATTATACATTGCAAACTTCAAAAGATATATTAAGTACTGGAGTTAATAAACGTAGTTTACCTGTAATTAATAATACTGAAATTTGGCATATGAGACTTGGTCACATTGGCGTTAAACGCCTTACCCAATTGGTTAGGAATGGTTTGATATCAGATCTTACCATTATCCAACTTGTGAATCATGTATTCAAGGTAAGATGACCAAAGCCCCATTTTCTGGTGTTGGACACCGCGCCACTAACTTACTGGAACCCGTACATTCTGATGTATGTGGTCCACTAAGTTAAACTGCTCACAGTGGTTATTCGTACTTCGTTACCTTTACCGATGATTTGTCACGTACGGTTATGTGTATTTGATGCGACATAAATCGGAAACCTTTGAAAAGTTCAAAGAGTTCCGAAATGAAGTAGAAAAACAAACTGGTAAATATATTAAATGCCTTCGATCAGATCGAGGCGGCGAATATATGAGTGGTGAGTTCATGGATTATATGAAGGAGAATGGGATTCTCGCTCAATATACTCCTCCAGGTACACCACAGCACAATGGTGTATCTGAAAGGAGAAATCGCACTTTATTGGATATGGTCATCGATGTTGAGTTTCACAGATTTGCCCTATTACTTATGGGGTTACTCTCTCTTAACAGCCGCACATCTTTTGAATAAGATTCCTTCAAAGGCTGTTCCTACGACACCGTATCGGATATGGTTCGATAGGAGACCAAATCTTAATTATATTAAGGTTTGGGGTTGTCCTGCCTATGTCAGGGTGACTTGGCAAGATAAGCTTTCGCCTCGGGGGTAAAAGTTTAGGTTTTTCGGATATCCTTCGAATACGAGGGGATATCTGTTCTATGACACCGAGCATCGAAATGTGTTCGTAGCTCGCTTCGCAAAATTTCTAGAAGTAGAATTTTTGTCAGATGGTGGTAATCATAGACAGGTTGAGCTTGATGAAGTCCAACCTGAAAACAACGAACCAACGGAGGAACCTGAAGTTCAAGTAGATGAAGGACCTTCAACACACACACTCCGTAGGTCGGAAAGGGTATCTAGACCTCCTGAACGCTTATATTTGATACAAGAAAAGAGTCTGGATGTTCTCTTAGTTGAAGAGACAGATCCTTCACACCTATAGAGAATCGATGTTGGACATCGACTCCGTGAAATGGCAAAGTGCCATGAAATCCGAGATAGACTCAATGCATGAAAATCAAGTTTGGGACTTGATTCCGCTTCCCGAAGGAATTGTTCCTATCGGTTGTAAATAGGTTTACAAGAGGAAGCGTAGGCCTCACGGTAAGGTTGAAACTTACAAGGCCCGACTGGTAGCAAAAGGTTACACGCAGCGACCTGGCGTCGACTACGATGAAACTTTTTTGCCGGTGGCAATGCTTAAGTCTATCCGGATTTTTCTTTCTATAGCTACGTATCATGACTACGAGATTTGGTAAATGGATGTCAAAACGGCTTTTCTAAATGGATTTCTTGATGAAGAAGAAATCTATATGGAACAACCGGAAGGTTTTGTGTCCAGCGAAACCTCGGGTATGGTATGTAAGCTTAAGAAGTCCATTTATGGACTTAAACAAGCTTCACGAAGTTGGAATCTTCGATTCGATGAGATTATTAGATCGTCTGGTTTTCTCAAGAATTCGGAAGAATCCTGTGTGTATCAGAAGGCCAGTGGGAGCATGGTCGTATTTTTAGTCCTATATGTTGATGACATCCTAATCATTGGGAATGATTTAGGTATGTTACAAAGCGTAAAAGCGTACCTCTGTAAGAATTTCTCCATGAAGGACCTGGGAGAAGCTTCCTATGTTTTAGGGATAAAACTCTATAGAGATAGACAAAGGAGGCTGATTGGGTTATCCCAATCAACGTACATAGATAAGATCTTGGAACGGTATAGTTTTGGTAACTGTAAGACAGCAAACATACCGTTCAGACATGGGATACATATTTCTAAGAAGATGTGTCCACAAACAGAAGATGAGAAGGTTAGAATGTCTAACCAACCTTATGCTTCGTGTTTGGGTAGCATAATGTATGCCATGTTATGTACGAGGCCTGATATCAGTTTCGCTGTTAGCGTAACTAGCCGATATCAGTCCAATCCAGGTAATGACCATTGGATGGCCATTAAACATATCCTAAAGTATCTTAAAGGTACCAAGGATAAGTTAATAATTATGGAGGAGACGAGCTGCAGGTTAATGGGTATACAGACTTCGATTTTCAATCGGATCCCGATGATAGAAAGTCTACATCTGGATTTGTCTTTACCCTTAACGGAGGTGCAGTTTGTTGGAAAAGTTCCAAACAGGGATCAACAGCAGATTCCACCACTGAGGCGGAATATATTGCAGCTTCTGAAGCTGCAAAAGAGCTGTGTGTGGATAAAGAACTTTATCACAGAATTGGGAGTTGTCCCAAGTATCGAGAATGTGATTCTGTTATACTGTGATAATACTGGAGCCATTGCGCAAGCAAAGGAACCGAGGGCGTATCAGAAGTCGAAGCATGTGGAACGCAAGTACCACATCATTCGAGAGATCGTGTCGCGATGGGATATTGTCGTGTGTAAGGTACCGAGTGAAGATAATGTAGCAGACCCGCTGATGAAGGCCATACCTCCGAAAATGTTTGATAAACACGTGGAGTCGATGGGTATTAGATACAATCGATATTGGCACTAGAGTAAATGGGAGATTTTGTTGGGGTTGGTGCTCAGAGCGCCAATTCCCGGTTGTATTTCTGTTAAATACTTCTGTAAAACATTATTCTTATGAATAATATATGCAGTTTCTATAATATAATCTATCTTTCTATATGGTAAAGACGTAATGACCCTAGAATGATTAGTCATTATACAGTTGCAAAAGTGTCGCAACGGACATTGAGAAGAATCATGACGTTGTCATTCTCAGACAGTTCCTGGTCAAGTTTTACACTACTTGGTCAGTATAGTAAACCCGTTGAGACCGGTACATGTCGTATACTGGAATATATGATTCCAATGGTTTCTCAATGAACCATTAGTCTTGGAGACTAGTATAGACGTGTAGGTGTTTATATATAGCGATAAACACTGAACGACTCACCGAAGATTCTTAATGGATGGTACACCAGCGTCAATAAGAATCTTCTTGGGTTGAGTAGCACTTGTGATTCTTAGACTTGAGATGCCATTGTGGGCACATGAGACATCTTCTACACTTAGACGGCAGTCACGTCACCGATCTATTAAGATCAGACCTCCGCATGTTTGTTGGGTATAGATAGATCCTCAGGGTGTCCTATGTGTGTCAAGATGGATCCATCAGTTCTGTGTACCAGAGCATAGGTAGTCCATATGATTAGCAATCAGATAAAACCATGGGCCCGTGGTAAAGTTTAGAAGCTAGTTCTAAACATTCTTTTGAGATTGCTAATAGAATAGCCGACTGGATAATCCCGATAGAGATTTGGCGTTTACATCTATATCTCTGGGATTTATCCGGATACCTGTGACGGAGGAATTATACATTTGCCATGACCTCGACCTGTATGGTTCAGCGAGATTATCCGTGATCGTCATAATCTACGGGTGGATAGATTATGGACACAAAATTAGATTTCGTGACGGATATACCTGAATCTAGAGAGTCTCAATAATGAAACATACTCGTAGAGCACTAGAGAAACATTAATGAATAATATTGATTATTTATAAAGTCGTTTAAAGGTTAAACGCAAGATACATGCTAAAGGGACTAGATAGTCATTTGCCTAATTATTGTGTATTTACATTTAATACTTGATTAATTTAAATACACATTAATTAATAATCAAAATGAGTTTGTTGACTTATATCCTAAATGAATATATGTTTTTTAATATTTAATGTAAATATTATACATATATTTAATATATTTGTATTTGATTATTAATAATTATTTAATTATTAAATGATTAAATTAATTAAAATATAAATATCTTACATTAGGAAATTTAAAGTAAATGATATTAGTTGCCTTTGTTGACTTATTTAAATATCTATTAAAGTGTTTTAGATATTTATGCAAGTTGATTAATGATTTTGAAATGAAAATGAAATGCAAAATTTGGTATATACAAGTCTTGAATTTTCGGCCAAGGCCAAAAATGCACAAGTATATATTGTTTTCATTTACTTTTCATTTGGTTAACCTAATACATTTCACAAAACATAAATCTCCATTGAAGAAGCTAAAGGAACTTTGAGAAAAAGAAAGACAAAATCAAAAAGCTTGGAAATTTAGTAAGTTTCTCAAACTTGCTATTAGTAAGGAATTTATTCCTTAAGTTCTAGGCTTTAATATATGATATTCTTAGGATGTTTCTTTCTTTGTTCCTTGTGTTTTTTTTGATGGAAGTTTTGGTGAAGTGTGAAGCATGTGTAATGAAGGAAGTGTATAACTATTGTAGTAATAAACTTTCTTTTAAGGTTTTAGAAACCATGTTGCTAATCTAGAGTTATTGACCCACTCTTAAATGACCTAGATTTGATCTTGAGTTATTTCATTTTGTTGAGACTTGGATTTGTTGGAAGAATGATGATTAAAGTAATTGATTTAAACTATTTGGTCTAATTTGTCCAATTTGAGGAAATTGAAAAATTAGGGTTCATGACCAATTCCAAATTTGGGGGTTTTCATATATGTTGTGTATTTGGATGTGTATATGATGCATATAAAGTTTCATGTTGATTGGATTACATCTTGATGTGTTTTGATGCATGAAATCACAAAGTGCACAATTGTGCTCTTTGGAGGGACTCTCGGCCTTCATGAAGAAATTTGGGGATTTTGGTTGTTTTGGTGTTTTGATGTTTTGAACATGCTAAATTCATCTTAGAAATGATTTAGAATCATTCAAAATTGATTAGATCAATTTCGGACTAAAATGGACAAAATACCAAAGTAAGGGTAATTTGGTAAATTCACTTAAATATGATTTATTGAATTTTATTTCATAATTTGATTATTGGAATATTAAATAAATATGTTTATTTAATTAATCCGAGAAAAAGTTTTGAAATCTGAAAATCAGATTTTCACCACTTCCGCTGCGTTACCGGATTCACCCCCTAAAAACCCCTACAGTTGCAGTGGGAGTATGCGAGATCTCATTGCCGAATGGGACACTTTTGTTAAATGAATGCCATTTTGTACCTGGATGTGTAGCTAATATTATATCACTTTTTGTATTGGATACATAAGGCTTTTGGATTAATATTAAGAACAGTTCTTTATATTTATATGATAGTAATAATATTCAGATCCTTTGTTGTCCAAACCAGCATGGTCATTATACATTGCAAACTTCAAAAGATATATTAAATACTGGAGTTAATAAACGTAGTTTACATGTAATTAATAATACTGAACTTTGGCATATGAGACTTGGTCACATTGGCGTTAAACGCCTTACCCAATTGGTTAGGAATGGTTTGATACCAGATTTTACCATTGAATCCTATCCAACTTGTGAATCCTGTATTCAGGGTAAAATGACCAAAGCCCCATTTTCTGGTGTTGGACACCGTGCCATTAACTTACTGGAACTCATACATTCTGATGTATGTGGTCCACTAAGTCAAACTACTCACAGTGGTTATTCATACTTCGTTACCTTTACCGATGATCTGTCACGGTACGGTTATGTCTATTTGATGAGACATAAATGGAAACCTTTGAAAAGTTCAAAGAGTTCCGAAATGAAGTAGAAAAACAAACTGGTAAATATATTAAATGTCTTCGATCAGATCGAGGCGACGAATATATGAGTGGTGAGTTCATGGTTATATGAAGGAGAATGGTATTCTCGCTCAATACACTCCTCCAGGTACTCCACAGCACAATGGAGTGTCTGAGAGGAGAAATCGGACTTTATTAGATATGGTCCGATCAATGTTGAGTTTCACAGATTTGCCCTATTATTATGGGGCTACTCTCTCTTAACAGCCGCACATCTTTTGAACAAGATTCCTTCAAAAGTTGTTCCTACGACTTCGTATCAGATATGGTCCGTAGGAGACCAAATCTTAATTATATTAAGGTTTGGGGTTGTCCTACCTATGTTAGGGTGACTCAGCAAGATAAGCTTTCACCTCGAGGGCAAAAGTTTAGGTTTGTCGGATATCCTTCGAATACGAAGGGATATCTGTTCTATGATACCGAGCATCGAAATGTGTTCGTAGCTCGCTTCGCAAAATTTCTAGAAGTAGAATTTTTGTCAGAAGGTGGTAATCATAGACAGGTTGAGCTTGATGAAGTCCAACCTGAAAACAACAAACCAACGGAGGAACCTGAAGTTCAAGTAGATGAATGACCTTCAACACACACACTCCGTAGGTCGGAAAGGGTATCTAGACCTCATGAACGCTTGTATTTGATACAAGAAAAGAGTCTGGATGTTCTCTTAGTTGAATAGACAGATCCTTTCACCTATAGAGAATCGATGTTGGACATCGACTCCGTGAAATGGCAAAGTGCCATGAAATCTGAGATAGACTCAATGCATGAGAATCAAGTTTGGGACTTGGTTCCGCTTCCCGAAGGAATTGTTCCTATCGGTTGTAAATGGTTTACAAGAGGAAGCGCGGGCCTGACAGTAAGGTTGAAACTTACAAGGCCCGACTGGTAGCAAAAGGTTACACACAGCGACCTGGCATCGACTACGATGAGACTTTTTCACCAGTAGCAATGCTTAAGTCTATCCGGATTTTGCTTTCTATAGCTGCGTATCATGACTACGAGATTTGGCAAATGGATGTCAAAACGGCTTTTCTAAATGGATTTCTTGATGAAAAAATCTATATGGAACAGCTGGAAGGTTTTGCGTCCAGCGAAACCTCGGGTATGGTATGTAAGCTTAAGAAGTCCATTTATGGACTTAAACAAGCTTCACGAAGTTGGAATCTTCGATTCGACGAGATTATTAGATCGTCTGGTTTTCTCAAGAATTCGGAAGAATCCTGTGTGTATCAGAAGGCCAGTGGGAGCATGGTCGTATTTTTAGTCCTATATGTTGATGACATCCTAATCATTGGGAATGATTTAGGTATGTTACAAAGCGTCAAAGCATACCTCTGTAAGAATTTCTCCATGAAGGACCTGGGAGAAGCTTCCTATGATTTAGGGATAAAACTCTATAGAGATAGACAAAGGAGGCTGATTGGGTTATCCCAATCAACGTACATAGATAAGATCTTGGAACGGTATAGTTTTGGTAACTGTAAGACAGCAAACATACCGTTCAGACATGGGATTCATCTATCTAAGAAGATGTGTCCACAAACAGAAGATGAGAAGGTTAGAATGTCTAACCAACCTTATGCTTCGTGTTTGGGTAGCATAATGTATGCCATGTTATGTACGAGGCCTGATATCAGTTTCGCTGTAGCGTAACTAGTCGATATCAGTCCAATCCAGGTAATGACCATTGGATGGCCATTAAACATATCCTAAAGTATCATAAAGGTACCAATGATAAGTTAATAATTTATGGAGGAAACGAACTGCAGGTTAATGGGTATACAGACTCCGATTTCCAATCGGATCCCGATGATAGAAAGTCTACATCTGGATTTGTCTTTACCCTTAACGGAGGTGCAGTTTGTTGGAAGAGTTCCAAACAGGGATCGACAGCTGATTCCACTACTGAGGCGGAATATATTGCAGCTTCTGAAGCTGCAAAAGAGGCTGTGTGGATAAAGAACTTTATCACAGAATTGGGAGTTGTCCCAAGTATCGAGAATGCGATTTCGTTATACTGTGATAACACTGGAGCCATTGCGCAAGCAAAGGAACCGAGGGCGCATCAGAAGTCGAAGCATGTGGAACGCAAGTACCACATCATTCGAGAGATCGTGTCGCGAGGGGATATTGTCATGTGCAAGGTACCGAGTGAAGATAATGTAGCAGACCCACTGACGAAGGCCATACCTCCGAAGCTGTTTGATAAACACGTGGAGTCGATGGGTATTAGATACAATCGATATTGGCACTAGAGCAAATGAGAGATTTTGTTGGGGTTGGTGCTCAGAGCGCCAATTCCCGGTTGTATTTCTTTTGAATACTTCTGTAAAACATTATTATTATGAATAATATATGCAATTTCTATAATATAATCTATCTTATTAAATGGTAAAGATGTAATGACCTTAGAATGATTAGTCATGGTACTGTTGCAAAAGCGTCGCAACTGACATTGAGTAGTATCATGATATTGTCATTCTTAGATTGTTCCTGGTCAAGGTTTCCACTACTTGGTCAGTATAGTAAACCCTTTGAGACCAGTACATGTCGTATACTGGAATATATGATTCCAATGGTTTCTCAATGAACCATTAGTCTTGGAGACTAGTATAGACGTGTAGGTGTTTATAGCGGATAAACACTGAACGACTCACCGAAGATTCTTAATGGATGGTACACCACCGTCAATAAAAATCTTCTCGGGTTGAGTAGCACTTGTGATTCTTAGACTTGAGATGCCATTGTGGGCACATGAGACATCTTCTACACTTATATGACAGTCACGTCAACGATCTATTTAGATCAGACCTCCGCCTGTTCGTTGGGTGTAGATAGATCCTCAGGGTGTCCTATGTGTATCAAGATAGGATCCGTCAGTTCTGTGTACCAGAGCATAGGTTGTCCATATGATTATCAATCAGATAAAACCATGGGCCCATGGTAAAGTTTAGAAGCTATTTCTAAACATTCTTTTAGAGATTACTAATGGAATAGTCGACTGGATGATCCCCGTAGAGATTTGACATTTACATCTATATCTCTGGGATTAATCCGGATACCTGTGACGGAGGAATTATACATTTGCCATGACCTCGACCTGTATGGTTCAGCGAGATTATCCGTGATCGTCATAATCTACGGGTGGATAGATTATGGACACGAAATTTGATTTCGTGACGGATATACCTGAATCTAGAGAGTCTCAATAATGAAACATACTCGTAGAACACTAGAGCAACATTAATAAATAATATTGATTATTTATAAAGTCGTTTAAAGGTTAAACGCAAGATACGTGCTAAAGGGACTAGATAGTTATTTGCCTAATTATTGTGTATTTACATTTAATACTTGATTAATTTAAATACACATTAATTAATAGTCAAAATGAGTTATTTGACTTATATCCTAAATGAATATATGTTTTTAATATTTAATGTAAATATTATACATATATTTAATATATTTGTATTTGATTAATTAATTGATTATTTAATTGGTAAATGATTGAATTAATTAAAAATATAAATATCTTACATTAGGATATTTGATGTAAATGATATTAGTTGCCTTTGTTGACTTAATTAAATATCTAATAAAGTGTTATTTGGATATTTATGCAAGTTGACTAAATTAAAGTGAAATGAAAATGAAATTACAAGACTTGTATTTGGCTAGGTGATTTCGGCGAAGGCATAATTGATACAAGTATATATTGTTTTTCATTTCATTTTATTCTTAACCTAATACACTTTACAAAGAAAAACTCCATTGAAGAAACAAAGAGAAAGCTTGTGAAAAGAAAGGAAAAATCAAGAAAGCTTGGATTTTAGTAAGTTCCTTCAACATACTATTAGTAAGGAAAATGTTCCTTAGGATACAGAAGTATTCAAAAGAGATACAACCGGGAATTGGCGCTCTGAGCACCAACCCCAACATATTATACCTATAGAGATTTGACGTTTATATCTATATCTCTGGGATAATCTGGATACCTGTGACGGAGGGATTATACGTATGCAATGACCTCGACCTGTATGATTCAGCTAGTTTATCTGTGGTCGTCATAATTTATGGGTGGGTAATTTATGGACACGAAATTGGATTTCGTGACGGATATGCCTGAATCTATAGAGTCTCACTAGTGAAATATACTCCTAGAGCACTATGGCAACTTTAATGAATAATACTGATTATTTATAAGTCGTTGAAAGGTTAAATGAAAAATACATATGAATGGACCTAATAGTCATTTCCTAATTATTGTGTATTTGTAATTAATGATAGATTTTGTTAAATACACATTAATTAAATGTCAAATTGTGATATTTGACATATATCATAAATATATATGTATTTGGATATTTAAAGTAAATATTATACATATATTTAAAATATTTGTATTTAAATAATTATTTAATTGTTAAATAATTAAATTAATTAAAAATATAAATATCTTAAGTTTTGATATTTTAGGAAATGACTTGAGTTGCTTTTGTTGACTTGTTGAATTTTTCATTAAAGTTGTAATGATCAAAATTGCAAGTTGATAAAGCAAACTTTAAATGAAATAAAAAATATCTGGATATTTATATTTCCTTAACAATTTTCGGCCAAGGCTTAATTGGGTGAGGTATATATTGTTTTGTTTCATTTCATTAGGTTAAGGGTTCATAAGTTACCAAAATAAACATAAAAGAGTTGGGAGAAAACGGTTTGAAGGCAAAGAAGAAAGCTTGGAAATCTTTGAGTTTTGTAAGTTTTTCTTTAAAGTCTTCAATATAGAAAATATTTCTAACATGCTTAGCTTCAATTTGTGTTGCTAGGATGTTGTCTCTACACTTATAGTTTGTGTTTTAATTGGTTGTGAACATGAATGAACGATGTATGCATGTATGGTTTCTAAGTGAGCTTGAAATGGTTTCATAAGCTCTCCTTTGATTACTTGATAATCAAGTTGCCATTCTAGAGTTGCTAAGCCACTCATTGATGACCTAGAATTTTTCTTGAGTTTTTTCATGATGGTGAGACTTGTTTGGAGTGGTAAAGAATGAATTAAAGTGATGGATTTAAAAGATTTTGTAAGATTTATCAATTTGAAGAAATTGTAAAATTAGGTTCTTAACCCTTTCCAAATTTAGGGCTTTTCATATATGTGATGTATTATGGTGTTTATATGATGCATATTAATTTTTGGGTTGATTGGATTTGATCTTGACATGTTTTGAACATAAAATGACCAAATTGCAAAAACTGAAAAATTCTGGGTGGTTTCGGCAATTAGCTAAAAATTGGAGATTTTGTTGCAATCTGATTTTGACATGTTGGACATGTTGGAAATCATTTTAGAAATGATTTAGAATCATCCAAAATTATATTTGACAATTTTAGGACTAAAATGATCAATTTGCAAAGTTGTGGGGCAATTTGGTAATTACTAAGAAATTTGGTTTCTTGTGTAATTTTTCCGAATTTGATAATTAGGTAATTAAATAAATAAGTTTATTTAATTGATCCAAGAAAAATTTTTAAATCGAAAATTTTTGATTTTCCACGATTCCGCTGCATTACCGTACTCCCCTTAAAAACCCCTACAGTATAGACATTAGGTGTTTATTTGATAAACACTGAACGACTCACTGGAGATTTCCTAATAGATTGTACACCAACGTCAATAGGAATCTTCTCGAGTTGAGCGAGCATAGTGGTCATTCGACTTGACATACCACAGTGGATATATGAGTTATCCTCCACACTTTGATGGAAGTCACGTCACCGATCTATTTAGATCAGACCTTCGTCTGTTCGTTGGGTGTGGACTGATGCTTATGATATCCAGTGCGTATCAAGATAGAATCTGTCAGTCATGTGTACAGGGCATAGATATCCTACACGTGTTTGCGATCTACTAAATCCATGGCCGTGGTATAACTTCGGAAGTGAGTTCCGAGTATTATTTAAAGATCGTTAATTTGAAAGTTGACTATATCATACCTTAAGGATTTGACGTTCTTATCTATATCCCAGGTAAAATATGGATAGCCTGTGACGGAGGGATTATACGTATGCAATGACCTCGACTTGCATAGTTTAGCGAGATTATCTGTGGTTGTCATAATTCATGAGTGGGTGAATTATGGACACGAAATTGGATTGTGTGATGGATAAATCTAAACTTAGAGAGTCCCACAATATGAAGTGTACTCGTTGAGCACTTGGGCAACGCGTTATGAATAATATAGATTATTCATAATACTTCACCGGATTAAATGAGTTAATTCGAATCGTTTATTGGTTAAATATAAATACATGCATTAGGGGCATTTCGGTCAATTAATAATTAATGTGTATTTGTATTTGATACAAGATTTGATTTGATACATATTAATTATTTGTCAAATTAGATTTTGACACATGCCATTAATATATGTATTTGTTATTTAATGTAAATAAAAATACATATATAATAATAATCGTATTAATTAATTATTTAGGTGTTTAAATGTTAAATATCTAGATAATTAAATTATTTCAATATTACATAAATGTTATGCAATATGTTAGATTATTATTGGTTACATGTGGAATTATTTTATTAAGATTAAAGTTTACAAATTGGATTTGTTAACTTAAAGGTTATTATTATTAATTAATTAGATTAATTGACCAAATGACCAAAATACCCATCCTTTTACCCCTAAGTCGGTTATGCCCTGTATTTAAAGTGGAGAATTTGTTTTTTCTCATTTTTAAGCAAGCCATGGCCGAATCTATCATGAACAAAAGCTCCCAAAATTTTCTTGAAGATTCAAGGAAGAAAGTGAAGAAAATCAAGAAAAAGTTTAAGGAAATTACAAGATTTGGAGGTAATCTTTAATAATCTTAAACTTAGAAAGATTGTTTCTTTTTCTTGAATATCTAGAATAGTTCTAGGGTTTCTTCCTTTCTTAAATTTTAGGGCTTTTTGATTTGGAGGATGGATTTGGAGGATAGATGCATGTGTGAAGTTTGATTGGATGATATTAGTATAATATTGATTCAATTTTGTCATTTGATGACTTGTTTGTTGGTTTCTAAGGCATTCCCAAGATCATATTTAAGCATAAAAACATGTGAATATAAAAGGAGATATGGCGGAATCATACTCACTTTAAACGATTGTTGGATGTGTTGATATCAAAAATTTCTCCTTGAAGTTTTCGGCCAAGGTGTCCCTTTGAAAGTTTAATCCAAGCTCCAAGCTTTGTGTTGATTCCAATCTCAAAGGTGGGTTTCCCTAACACCTTGCATGATCCTTGAAGTGTGCTAGCAAGTGAAGAGAGAGAGTTTTTAATTTTTGTATTTTGTTTTTCAAAAAAACTTATGCCAAAATCCTTTACAACATTTGGTAATAGCTTTTCCAAAAAGCAAAATGCAAAAGGGAGGGAAAATGGCATTCAATGCCCTCAACAACCACCATCATGAATAGTGACTGGTTGTCATTCACCAAAAGGTGACTTGACATCCATCGCTAAAGTGACATGCGATGTGACTTGTGGCCGCACTTGATTCAAAATCGGAGTGGCCTCGCAAACACGTTCCAGGCTTGGGTTCGTTAATTCCGAATTAACGAATTTTCCGTTGCGAAGTAATTAAATCAAATTTAATTAAATAATAATGCCAAGCAAAATTACTATTCACATCGATAGCGAATTAATTCTAAATTAATTCGTTAGCCCCAATTAAAATCCAATTTTAATTCCGCGTCGAAATCTAATTTCGTTTAATATATCGAATATATTACTTCAACGATTAATTCTAAATTAATCGTTCTCTCTCTTCAAATAGTATTTTATCCCAGATAAAATCTCTCCGTAATTAATCTCAGATTAATTAAGTTCGAATCATTCGTCATCGGTGAATCTTCGGGAAGCGACCCATGAGATCCCTGGATATGTTGGCAGTAAATCCGATCGTCGGACTATCCAAACACGTACATACCTCGTACTACGTTTTTACCGATTTACGAGACATGGTTGGCTTCTAGCAAAGCACCGTGCCTACCCAATTCTCCAGAAATATTCTTAATGGAATATATAATCTATATCAGGCGTAGTATACGTAGTATTACGTATTGCGATCCAGTATCGGATGTCACATGCAAGGCATGTGGCTGGAATAGTGTATGCCCCGTACGAAGCATATATCAAATTACTAGCAACTAGTCTCTTTAATCGGATAATCATGACCTTGTCATATTATCCCGATGGTTGCAACCATTTAGAGTACCAGTTATGTATCCCTGCCTGATCATCATCTCCATATGACTGAAGTGATACTTCCATCTTGACATCACACAGAATACACTACGATTCTCAATAAACCCAGAAGAGGCGTACACAGAACATGTTAAAGTCCTGGATGACCAAAACCAAAGTGTATTGATTGTCGCAAGTACTAGCGATGCAAGTCTCAGGTTAAGACCAAATACACCTACCCTGAAGCGGATTCCCATAGACACATAGTCATACTACCAATGGGATTCCACGGGGTCTATCCAGAGCAAAGTTGTTTCTATACCATCGGTAAACACAACCTCCTATTGCACTTGCATAAGTATCCAATACTTAAATATATGAGAACTATTCCGTTACGCTTCCATAACACGCATAATTGCAATACTAGTCTATTCCGCATTATCGATGTCCAGTCTCGATAATACTACGACTAGGGATATTTAATGATTAAACCTTTATGGATTGATACTGTCTCATATCTTATAATCTGAAACTAATCATAAGGACTTTTATCATTTATATATATTTAATCCAGGCAACTAGTCTCTTTAATCAGATAATCATGACCTTGTCATATTATCCCGATGGTTGCAACCATTTAGAGTACCAGTTTTATATCCTTGCGTGATCATCATCTCCATATGACTGAAATGATACTTCCATCTTGACATCACACCCAATACACTACGATTCTCAATAACCCAGAAGAGGCGTACACAGAACCTTTTAAAGTCCTGGACGACCAAAACCAAAGCGTATTGATTGTCGCAAGTACTAGCGATGCAAGTCTCAGGTTAAGACCAAATACACCTACCCTGATGCGGACTCCCATAGACACATAGTCATACTACCAATGGGATTCCACGGGGTCTATCCAGAGCGAAGCTCTTTCCGTACCATCGGTAAACACAACCTCCTATCACACTTACATAAGTTTCCAATACTTAAATATATGAGAACTCTGTCGTTACGCTTCCATAACACGCACAAGTGCAATACTAGTCTATTCCGCATCATCGATGTCCAGTCTCGATAATACTACGACTACAGATATTTAATGATTAAACCCTTATGGATTAATAATGTCTCATATCTTATAATCCGGAACTAATCATATGGACTTTTATCATTTATATATTAAGTAATCAAATTATAAAATGATAAAATGCAATTTCTATTGCTACATAATTAATTTGTACAAAAACCACAATGTCTTTTACAAATAGTGACGCTATGGGTCATAATTGTCTAACAATCTCCCACTTGGCCTATAGCCAGTCACTCAAGCATCTAATACCTGAACTATATACATGTCGCTCAAACTTTTGCTGAGTAATAGCTTTCGTTAGCGGATCTGCAATGTTGTCCTCTAATGCGACATTCTCGATCTTCACATCGCCACGATGTATGATCTCATGAATCAGATGGAAACGTCGAAGAACATGCTTGGATCGTTGATGAGACAGCGGTTCCTTAGCCTGCGTTATAGCCCCATTATTGTCACAATACAATGGAACGAGCTCAGCTGCTAACGAAACTACTCCTAATCCAATTAGGAATTTACGGATCCAAACTGCCTCTTCTGCTGCTTCAGCTGCAGCAATATACTCTGCTTTTGTTGTTGAATCGGCAACAGTCTCTTGCTTGGAAGATTTCCAGCTTACTGCTCCGTTATTCAAACAAAATATGTACCCGGATTGCGACTTGCTGTCGTCTTTATCGGTTTGGAAACTTGCATCGGTAATCCCAGTTACCTCAAATTCTCCATCTCCATAAATTAAGAAAGCATCCTTAGTTCATCTAAGATACTTTAGGATATTCTTAACCGCCATCCAGTGACTATCACCTGGATCGGCCTGATAGCTACTACACATGCTCAAAGCATACAAGACATCAGGTCGCGTACATATCATGGCATACATGATCGATCCAACTACCGAGGCGAATGGTATCCGACTCATGTTGTCTCTCTCATCTTGAGTTTTAGGACACATGTCATTAGATAGAGTGACGCCATGTGACACTGGCAACAGTCCCCACTTGGACTGATCCTTGTTGAATCGCTTCAACAATTTGTCAATGTACGTACTCTGGGAGAGTCCAAGCAGCTTTCTAGATCTATCCCGGTAGATCTTTATTCCTAGAATAAAGGCTGCTTCTCCCAGATCCTTCATGGAGAATTTTAATGAAAGCCAAGCTTTCACCGATGTTAACATGGGAATGTCATTGCCAATAAGCAATATATCATCAATGTAAAGGACAATGAATGTCAGTGCGCTCCCACTAACCTTCTTATATACACAAGGATCATCTTCGTTTTGAACGAATCATATTCTTTTATGATCTCATCAAAACATTGGTTCTAAGAACGCGATGTTTGCTTCAATCCATAAATGGATCGATTTAACTTACAAACCTTGTTTGCAAGTCTTGGTACGACAAAACCGTCACACTGTTGCATATAAACATCCTCCAAAAGGTTTCCGTTAAGGAAATCGGTTTTGACGTCCATCTGCCATATCTCGTAAAAGGTTTCCGTTAGCATTATCCGAATGGATTTAATCATGGCAACGGGTGAAAAAGTTTCGTCATAATCGACACCATGTCGTTGACGATACCCTTTCGCTACAAGCCTAGCTTTGTACGTTTGTATGTTACCATCCATGTCGGTCTTCCTCTTGAAGACCCATTTGCAACCAATAGGCTTTACGCCTTCTGGTGCATCAACCAGTGTCCAAACTTGGTTGGTGTACATGGAATCCATTTCGGAATTCATGGCATCTTGCCATAAACCGGAGTCGATACCTTATATCAATTTCTCATACGTAGCCAACTCGTCTTCCTCAATAAGATTAATATCCAAATGAGGTGATATCAGAAACCCATACCTCTCAGGTTGTTTTCTGACTCTCTTCGACCTACGCGGTCCTTATGTATTCGAAGATTGTGGTACAGTCTCATCCCTGATGGACTGTTCATGTTTCGTTAAGGATTCTGTGCCAGGAACAGTATCACTCTGATTTTCATCGAATTCTACTTTCTTCCCACTTATCACTGTATTTAGGAATTCCTTCTCAAGGGAAACTGCATGTAGAGCAACAAATACTTTGTTCTCTTGTGGGTGATAGAAGTAATATCCTTTGGTTTCCCTAGGATATCCTAAAAATATGCATTTATCCGGTTTGGGTTCTAGTTTGGTACCATCCAAACGTTTGACGTATGCCCAGCAACCCCAAATCTTCAGGAATGAGAAACCCGGTTTCTTTCCTGTCCATATTTCATACGGAGTCTGTTGAACAGACTTTGACGGAACTTTATTCAAAATAAGTATTGCACTGTTCAATACATATCCCCATAAGGAAATAGGTAGCTCTGTGCGACTCATCATAGACCTTACCATGTCTACCAAAGTTCGGTTTCTCCGTTCGGACACACCGTTTAATTGCGGTGTTCCTGGAGGAGTCCACTGTGAAAGAATACCATATTCTTTCAAGTAATCAAGAAATTCATTGCTCAAGTATTCGCCACCATGGTCCGACCGTAATGTCTTAATACTTTTTCCGGTCTATTTTTCTACTTCGTGTCGAAACTCTTTGAATTTCTCAAAAGTTTCCGACTTGTGTCTCATAAGATACACATAACCATAATGCGATGCATCATCCGTAAAGGTTACGAAGTATTCATATCCACCTCTAGCCTGGCTAGACATGGGCCCACAAACGTCACTATGAACAAGGGCTAACAGTTCGGTGGCACGTAGGGGTGGGCGAGGTTCGGTTTGGTTTGGTTTTTGCTAAAAACCGAACCAAACCATATTTTACGGTTCGGATTTTTACCTCTCAAACCAAACCATTAAATAACGGTTTGGTTTGGATTGAAAATTTTTTAAACCAGCGGTTTACGGATTGGTTCGGTTCGGTTTATGGATTATTATATTTAAAATAAATTTTCATCTACTTAAGTGAAGACAAAAAAAAAAAGAAAAAAACTAGTCTATCCAACAAATAGTATGAAGTGTTAGGGTGTAAGCTGTGACTCCAGGGAACACATGCACTCCATTAAGGATTGAAAAATGAGGCACAATTATTTCTTGTATTTTTTTAAAAATTACCTTGAATAATGATGCTACCATCATTCTAATTAACAGACAAATTCAACATCTTACTTTCAAGAATAATGATGCTACCATAAAATAAAAATTTAAGAATAAAATTATTAACAAATAAATTGAAGAATAAAAGTATTAACAAAAAATTAAAAGAAAAAAAAATTTAACATACTAATAAAAAGAAAACATATAATAAAATTAAAAGAAAAATACAAATTTTTTTATAAAAATATATAATTTTTTTAATTATAACGGTTCGGTTTAACATGTGCGGTTCGGATTAGCTCCTGAACCGAACCGTAAATCGTTTGGGGTGGGCCAATCCGAACCGCAAACCGAACCGTTAGAAAAAAAACCGTAAATTCGGTCTGGTTTGGTTCGGTTTGCGGTTTGGTTCGGTTCGGTTGGTTTTTTTCCCCACCCCTAGTGGCACGTACACATTTACCGCTAAAAGGTGATTTAGGCATCTTGCCTAATAAACAAGATTCACAGACGTCATATGAATTTGGATCAAATCCGTCCAAGTACCCACTCTTCGAAAGTGTGGATATACATGTCTTGTTTATGTGTCCCAGACGACAATGCCACATGTAAGTTTCATCTTTGTTACTTACTTTAAGCCTTTTGTTTGTTACATTATATGTTTGAGATTGATTCATATTCAAATATATAGACCATTATTTACATCAGCAGTGCAAATTTCCATATCATTTTTATATATAAAACTCCCAGTGTTTCTAAATACAAAAGTATACCCACATTGGGCTAACATAGATACAAAAATAATATTCCTAGTCAAACTAGGTACATAATAAAAGTCTGTAAGTTTAAGTACATGCCCCGATGGCAGTTCCAAAACAAAAGTGCCAACGGCCAAAACAGCGACCTGTGTCTCATTTCCAACGCGGAGGTCAATCTCTCATAAGGCCAGTCTCCTGCTAATCTGCAGATCATGCACATCAGTACATATATGAGTTCCACAACCAGAATCAAAAATCCAATTTTTAAAACTAGTAGTAGACATGTTTATGTCTATAACAAACATACCTGAAGCCGATGCCTTACCCGCTTTGATTTCCTTCATGTGTGCCTTGTACTCGCGGCAGTCACACTTCCAGTGTCCCTACTTGCTGCACTGGAGACAACATCTTGGGATTTGTCCTTAGGTTTCCCAGAACCCTTTGATGATTTAGCCTTGCCCTTCTTCTTATGCTTCTTATTCTTAACACCTCCAGTCGCCTTGGGCCAAGCCCTCGGAGTCTGAGATGCTGAAGCATATTGTGCCTCGCACTTCTTGCCCTTAATGAGCTCTTTTTCTACCTCACGCAGAGTGGACATCAACTCTCCAAGAGTTTGGTCTTGGTTCAACATGTTGTAGTTCATGATGAACCCACTCCAAGTGTGGGGGAGAGACTATAAGATCAAATCTACTGAAGTGTCAGCCTCGAAGACTATGCCCATCTGTCCGAGCTGCTCAATGTCAGCAATCATTTGTGACATATGGTGCTCAACAGACGTACCCTCTGACATTTGAGCGTGGAAGAGCTTCTTCTGCAACTCATATCTTTGCGATCTAAGGTTAGATCGGTGAAGATCACGCAACTTCGCCATCATCTCATAGGGATCCAACCCTTTGTTTTGACGACGAAATTGCGGAGTCATAGCAGCAAGCATTACCGATTGAGCAGTCGCATTATCATCGCTATGAGTCTTCCAAATCTCTAGCTCAAGCAACTGATCAGGTCGGGGCTTAGGCCCAAGAGGTCGCTCTATAGTGTAGAGTAACTTCTCGGATCCCAGAACAATTCTGAGATTCATATCCCAGTCCCGAAAGTTTGTGACATTAAAGACGTTGTCGCCCATGACAATATCCATAATGCATAACTTTCCTGTCATCTTAACCGCAATAGTCCAACTATTCGATTAACGATGTATGGGTACAGTCTAACTGTTACAAGAAAAATAATAATATATTAGTCCAACTAATAAAAGTAATTGACAAAATAATTTGAAAGCGCGTAAAGCTAAGTATTTGAACGAAATTGAAAATTCAATACTAGCCTCCCACTATTTTTTGGCGAGCCTCTAACTCTTTGTTGAGTACTCGGGAAACCTAGTTTCCTAGTGGGCTAGGATCCCGTTAAATAACACACAACCTTGACTTTGGCCAACAAGCTGTATGATATTTAACTAGGTAGATCTCTAAGATCAATTGGATCTCATCCAATTCCTAGATCCGGTAAGTGGACCTCCAAGTCTGAAACATATATACAATTATATGCCAATATATCCAATATATTTTCCTAACCTTTTTCCTCTGAATCAACTAAGCCTTGGCTTTGGCACAACAAGCTTAATGATTCCAGTTAAGCGGAACCCATTGACTTTGGAAAGCTTCGTAATCGATGTCGATGGACAAGAAGTGATCTTGACTTTGGCCAACAAATCACAACTTGGACAAGACACACGATATGCAACAAAACCTTCATGATTCAAACACATCCCCGATGGACAAAGGTCTTGACTTTGGCCAACAAACCAGTGTCAATCTTGGATCTTGAGTAAGAATCACTCAATGGAAGGAAAATGCTTAATATTTATTGAGGGTTTTTCGCGTAAATTGGCAACCAATTTATTATCTTTGTTAGGTCTCATCATACACCCTTAAGCATGCATTCTAAAAGAATAATAAGGCGCGGAAATAAATTAATAACGAAATGGGGATGGATATTTCACAGATTGTTCCTAGAATAAATCACTCCATTTCCTCTCCCCGGCTAGCACTATTCTTACTTCTAGCCAATTACATAATACAATTAAAGAAACCTCATTAACATTGAGGGGAATTAGGTGAGAAGAGAATTACAAAGAATCAAGAGAGATAAGGCTGGACACGCAGGTCCAATTTAATAAATTCTAAATTTATAACAATTCCAAAATTGCCATTTCCCTTCTAATATCCATCTGATATACATTATTCATTCAACACATCCATGTATTCACACAAAGCATGTTATTCAATCAATCTAATCCAATTAATTAATCTTGAATAAAGTGATCATCCAATGTTCAAACAACGATTTGATTTTGCGCGAGTCCAACTCGTTTGAGAATAAGTACTCAAAGTACAAATTCTTGAATTATATCGAACTACAATTTAAATCTAATTTAATTCGTATTCAATACTAATTCCATATTTAATTCTAAATTAAATAACTACACTTTTTAATGTGCCTTTACGACTTAGATTCCAAATCTAATCTAAATGGGTCTCAAAGCCCAATTAACATCCAATGTCGTTTAATAAAGTCCAATGGGCTTTCAATTAATTTCTTAAGGCTTGGACTTATGTCAATATGGGTCAAACCCAAATACCTTTCTTTTGTATAATGGTTATATAATTGAAAGGCCTTGCACCTTGGAGGTACAAGTACAAGTTTATCATTTATTCTATTTTATATATATTGTATTCTGTTTGATAGAATATCTATCCTACAATCCTAAGTAATAAAATTGTTTTATTACTTGGTGTGTAACATCTGATGTTAACCACTGTAGAAAAGACTTGACTTATTGAAGTCAAATGTGAGAATGATAAACTATAATTGGAGCTAAGTAATTAATAAGATGAAACGACCCTTAGACATTTTCCATATAAGTCCAATATGATGTTAGAATCATTTACGAGTATTTGATACTGAATGGTTCTATTGTTTTTTTATCAAAGAAAATTATCATATAACTTATAGTGGGAGCGATATTTGATATCGATTTCGGAAATTACCAATGAACCATAGATCTAAGATTGTTCATAGCTTACTACGATCAAGTTTTGAACTTGATTAAGCTTTAGTTATAAATAGTTCATAAATTGTGCTAGTGGTTTGCGCAGCAAAAGTAATGTGAGCTAATTAAATGTTTGACCTTTACAGTATGACAATGAGAAATGTTATACTCAGCAATCTATTGTATATTCTGAGAAAACTTGTCTGTAGTTGCACTGATTGAATAATTTAAGATCTGTTGGTTAATGTTGGTATTAAATTGTGTATTTTAGCTAAAGAATACAAAGTGGCATTTTTGAATGGCTTCTTCGGATAAGAGATCAGTTGTGATTTCTTTGTTTGAAGAGTACATTCTGGAATGGCCCTGGAGTTTATGTTCTGCTGAGATTGCAGTTTGGTCTACTAGCTTATAGAGCCTGTTGTAGACTTGGGTGAGCCTTCCGGAAATCCGTGTTCTCTAATTTTGATATTAGTCAGATTGTCTGATTTTATCAAAGTATAGAGAGTACATTTATGATAAAAGGGTTAGTGAGAGCGTAAAAATTTCTTTCTAGTGTTATATATCCTAACGATATTATCATTATTATGGTAATAATGAGATGTTTGTGAGGTAAAATATTTACCTAAGTCTTTTTTACTCCGTGAAAGTAGTGAGAGTAGTCTCTGTTATATTTAATATAAAGTTTTATATAAGATATAAAACTAAGAGGCTTGTGAGATACTCTTATTAGTCGTGCATTAGATATGATATAATAAAAGACACAACGAGTGTAACTGTATGACAGTTAGTATAACTGTTTGACGGTTAGTGTCTATCTTATATATAGTATTCATCTTTCGTAAAATGATGATTCCTTTCTTGAAAGAGATATTGATTAGAATGTCTAATCAATCTTATGTATCATGTGATGATGATATAATGAATACTTTATTATGTATGATTAAAGATATCGATTTAATCATAATTGTTACGAGTTATTTTGATACCCTATAGACCATAGGATGGATCTTGAAACATGTTTTTTGTGATCTTTGAGATATTAAGAACGAGTTTCTAATTCAAGGAGCATACAGTCTGCAACTGTTTGGGTCATATTAGTTTTTGAGTCTGATTATGACATTAGACAGTCTACGTCGTAAAGAGTCAGAAAAGATGCAGTGAGAGTGTCACAGAGGATTCTACTTTGTGAGTGGAATTAGATGCAACTTATGAAGTATTGACTTATGAAGTTACATAGTGACCTTATAAATTAGAAGTTTTCACATTAGTATTGTGCTTGCGGTTGTCTACATTGTATTTATGATTTGATCCACAAATACTTGGACAACTCAATAGCTGTAGCACAATATTGATGTCGCATTTGAGTCATATTAATGTATAACTTATGCTCTACAAAATATGAATGATGTTGGCTAAGGAAATAATTGGGTTTGTTGGACAAACTCAATATGTCATAGCGAACCTACTTCTTGTTGCCTACCTCTTGAGCGCTAGGTGAGCTCATGAGGGCCATGTGCATACGATACACATTGAGATGTGTATATGATACCGTGGATTGACACTAGAGAAAGTGAGATAAATTGTTGGGGTTGGTGCTCAGAGCGCCAATCCGGACCGTATTTATGTTTGATTCATGAATACGAAAATCTATTTTTTCCATAATATTACTTTCTTAGTGGTTGCACCTCTTGTTTTTATATACGTATTCGATCTAATTACTATTAGATTGAAACTAAATCTGATTTAGTGATATCTATATATTAGACAAAGAACCGATAGTATATAATGTAGTGCGCAGTTACAAAGTAGTTTGTAATTGACATTGGGAAGTGTCACTACTAGAAATATATTATCAAATAAAGTTCCTGGTCAAGATTTACTAACACGGGTCGGTTAGTTAAATCCGTTGAGACCAGTACATGTCGTATATCGAGACTTGGTCTGATGGTTTATCCCAATGAACCATGAGTCTTGGGATACTCGTATAGACGTGTAGGTGTTTATAGTCGATAAACATTGAATGACTCACCGAAGATTCTTAATGGATGGTACACCAACGTCAATAAGAATCTTCTCGGGTTGAGTAGCATAGTGGTCCTTCGACTTGAGATACCATTGTAGATGTATGAGACATCCTCCACACTTAGATGACAGTCACGTCACTGATCTATTTAGATCAGATCTTTACTTGTTCGTTGGGTATAGATCGATCCTCAGGATATCCTGTGTGTATCAAGATAGGATCCGTCAGTTCTGTGTATAGAGCATAGGTAGTCTAAATGTGATTAGCAATCTGTTAAGTCTATGGCCATAATATACTTCGGAATGAGTTTTGAATGTTATTTAGAGATTTCTAATAGAAACATCGACGAGAATATACCTATAGAGATTTGACGTTTATATCTATATCTCTGGGTCAAACCCAAATACCAAAGCCCAATTAAGGAATCACCCTTATTTGCCAAGAAACCAATTTAGGCCCATTAGGCCCATTTAAACATTAAAAGGTCCATTAGTTATATTTGGACTTAATGGAGTGGTTTAGGCCCAATTTGGATCCAATCCAATTGACCCAAACAAACTTGGCCCAACCAAGCCCATTAGGCCCAAATACAACATTTAAAGCCCAATTCTAAATTAAACCCAACTAATTAAATTTCAAAATTCCAAATTTCATAATTTAATTAATTAAAGTGTTTAGCCATGATTAATATTTTAATTAACATTTCCAAAATACTAATCTAATCCATTAATCATGCATTAATTTGTTCAACACATGTCCAACATTTTGAAACAAAAATCACCTCATTCCATGTTATATCACTCACGGCATTGGTGGGTTTTAATATCCGATTTCATTTTCAATCCGATTGAATTACAAATCAACATTTCCCAAGTCTTTAAACTCATCCAATGATCAAAAGAACAAAAAAAAAACCATGAGTTAGAGCAACATTCATATTCGGCCAAGCCAAGATTTGGGCCAAAAATTGATCCAGTCAACGTTTCATAAAATTGATTATATATAACTCCAAGTTATCCATATACAAGCATGCTCAAACAAACAATTTGGTTAAATCATGCTCAAATCCAATTTACCAAAATTTTACCCTAATCTTTTTCATGCTCAAATTAGGCTCCATGATACCATTGTTGGTTTCTAAGGCATTCCCAAGATCATATTTAAGCATAAAAACATGTGAATATAAAAGGAGATATGGCAGAATCATACTCACTTTGAACGGTTGTTGGATGTGTTGATATCAAATATTTCTCCTTGAAGTTTTCGGCCAAGGTGTCCCTTTGAAAGTTGAATCCATGCTCCAAGTTTTGTGTTGATTCCAAGCTCAAAGGTGGGTTTCCCTAACACCTTGCATGATCCTTGAAGTGTTCTAGCAAGTGAAGAAAGAAAACAATTTTCCTTGTTCTTCAATGGAGGCTCACGGTTTTTGGCCTTGAGAGAGAGAGAGAGTTTCTAATTTTTGTATTTTGTTTTTCAAAAAAACTTAAGCCAAAATCCTTTACAACATTTGGTAATAGCTTTTCCAAAAAGCAAAATGCAAAAGGGAGGGAAAATGACATTCAATGCCCTCAACAACCACCATCATGAATAATGACTGGTTGTCATTCACCAAAAGGTGACTTGACATCCATCACTAAAGTGACATGCGATGTGACTTGTGGCCGCACTTGATTCAAAATCGGAGTGGTCTCGCAAAACATATTTCGGGCTCGGGTTCGTTAATTCCGAATTAACGAATTTTCCGTTGCAACGTAATTAAATCAAATTTAATTAAATAATAATGCCAAGCAAAATTACTATTCACATCGCTAGCGAATTAATTCTAAATTAATTCGTTAACCCGAATTAAAATCCAATTTTAATTCCACGTTGAAATCTAATTTCGTTTAATATATCGAATATATTACTTTAACGATTAATTCTAAATTAATCGTTCTCTCTCTTCAAATAATATTTTATCCCAGATAAAATCTCTCCGTAATTAATCCCAATTAATTAAGTTCAAATCATTCGTCATCGGTGAATCTTCGGGAAGCAACCCATGAGATCCTTGAATATGTTGGCAGTAAATCCGGTCGTCGGACTATCCGAACACGTACGTACCTCGTACTACGTTTTTACCGATATACGAGACATGTTGGCTTCTAGCAAAGCACCGT